>CM064573.1:41184695-41229695 GCA_032716605.1 Paralithodes platypus | reverse complement strand
AGCTCAGCACATCACCAGCTCAGCACATCACCAGCTCAGCACATCACCAGCTCAGCACATCACCAGCTCAGCACAGCACCAGCTCAGCACAGCACCAGCTCAGCACAGCACCAGCTCAGCACAGCACCAGCTCAGCACAGCACCAGCTCAGCACAGCACCAGCTCAGCACAGCACCAGCTCAGCACAGCACCAGCTCAGCACATCACCAGCTCAGCACATCACCAGCTCAGCACATCACCAGCTCAGCACATCACCAGCTCAGCACATCACCAGCTCAGCACATCACCAGCTCAGCACATCACCAGCTCAGCACATCACCAGCTCAGCACAGCACTGTAGGTTTTATATAAGGTATAGTGAGTGATTTGTTACCTGTGTGTGAGAGAGAGAGAGAGAGAGAGAGTGGCAAGACAACACAGCACTATAGCTCTTATTATTTTTAGTGATTTGGTACCTGTGTGTGTGTGTGTGTGTGTGCGAGAGATTTATATATATAATATATATATATATATATATATATATATATATATATATATAAAGAGAGAGAGAGAGAGAGAGAGAGAGAGAGAAAGTGGCAAGACAACACAGCACTATAGCTCTTATTAGTTTTAGTGATTTGGTACCTGTGTGTGTGTGTGTGAGATATATATATATATATATGTCCAATATGTCCATATATGTCCAAAAGACATAGAAGAGGCCATTTCCAACATGCCATCCCACTCGGCACCAGGTCCGGACTCTTGGAATTCGATCCTAATGAAAAAATGTAAGGAAAACCTCTCAAAACCCCTGGCTATAATGTGGAGAAGGAGTCTAGACACTGGTGACATACCAGATAGCTTGAAAAACGCAATAATTGACCCACTGCATAAAGGAGGGAGTAAAGTACTACCAAAAAACTACCGCCCGGTAGCTCTAACCTCTCACATCATTAAAGTTTTCGAGCGAGTCCTGCGAAGCAAAATTTCAACATTCATGGAGACAAATGAACTACACAACACGGTCAACATGGGTTCAGAGCGGGAAGATCATGTCTCTCACAACTTTTGGAACACTATGACAAAATTCTTAAAGCGCTAGAAGAAAAGAAAAACGTGGATGTCATTTACACCGATTTTGCTAAGGCATTTGATAAATGTGACCATGGTATAATAGCCCACAAACTGAAAGCAAAAGGTATAACTGGGAAAATCGGACGGTGGATATACAATTTCCTCGTAAACCGAAAACAATCGGTAGCAGTAAACCAAGTCACTTCTGAGCCTTCGGATGTCAAAAGCTCAGTGCCCCAAGGAACAGTGCTAGCGCCCCTTCTGTTCCTCATACTAATTTGCGACATAGATACCAACACCAGACACAGTACGGTGTCGTCTTTTGCTGATGACACAAAATTAAGCAAGATAGTAAACACACAAGAGGACACGGGCCGACTGCAGGAAGACATGAATGTAGTGTTCCAGTGGACCAGGGAAAACAACATGCAATTCAATGAGGAAAAAATTCCAATTAATACGGTACGAAGATAATAATGGTGTTAAAGAAATTACAAATTACTTAACAGAATCTAACCACATAATAGAACGGAAAGACAGTGTGAAAGACCTTGGGGTATTAATGTCTGAAAATATCGGTTTCAAAGTACATAACCAGGTCAAAGTGGCGGCTGCGAAACGTCTAACGGGTTGGATTCTGCGTACTTTTAAACACGCGGTGAATTGCCTATGATAACGCTCTTCAAATCTCTAGTGCTACCGCGGCTTGAATACTGTAGCGTATTAACATCCCCATACAAAGCAGGTGAAATAAATGACGTAGAGAGTGTACAAAGAAATTTCACTTCGCATATAAGTTCGATAAAACATCTACACTATTGGGAGCGTTTAAGAGCACTGAATCTGTACTCACTGGAACGTAGAAGAGAACGTTACCTAATAATATACACGTGGAAAATCGCAGAGGGTTTAGTAATAGTCATGAAATTCAGTGATAGGAGAGGCTGGGAATGCGAAATCCCCCGGATGAATAACAGGGGTGCTATGGGCTCTCTGCGAGAGGGCTGGTTATCACACAGAGGCCCGCGTCTCTTCAACAAACTCCCACGGCGAGTAAGAGACATGAGGGACATCTCGTTAGACAACTTCAAGAGAGCCCTAGATGTCGAACTGCAAAAAGTGCCAGACGAGCCCATCCTCGCAAGGGAGCGAGCTGTCACTTCAAACAGTCTACTGCACCAAATCACCACCCATAACGAGGGGCGTCGCGCTCCTTGGTGCCGCTAGAGGAGCGGCGAACACATCCAAAGGTATCCAAAGGTAATATATATATATATATATATTATAGAGAGAGAGAGAGAGAGAGAGTGGCAAGACAACACAGCACTATAGCTCTTATTAGTTTTAGTGATTTGGTACCTGTGTGTGTGTGTGTGTGTGTGTGTGTGTGAGAGAGAGAGAGAGAGATAGTGAATGCATGTGTGTGTGACTGCGAGAGATTGAGAGAGAGAGTGTGTGTGTGTGTGTGTTAGAGAGAGAGAGAGATAGTCAATGCATGTGTGTGTGTGTGTTAGAGAGAGAGAGATAGTGAATGCATGTGTGTGTGTGTGTGTGAGAGAGAGAGATAGTGAATGCATGTGTGTGTGACTGCGAGAGATTGAAAGAGAGTGTGTGTGTGTGTGTTAGAGAGATAGTGAATGCATGTGTGTGAATGCGAGAGAGAGAGAGAGAGCTACGTGTGTGTGTGAATGCATGAGTATGAGAGAGAGAAAGTGAGTGTGTGTGTGAGAGAGAGAGAGTGTGTGAGATATAGTGAATGCATGTGTGTGAATGCGAGAGAGTGAGAGAGAGAGAGCTACGTGTGTGTGTGAATGCATGAGTATGAGAGAGAGAAAGTGAGTGTGTGTGTGAGAGAGAGAGAGAGTGTGTGAGATATAGTGAATGCAAGAGAGAGTGAGTGAGTGAGCTAATAATGATGACGTCATTGAATTTACCACACACTGCATCTACTGAATATGTCGACGTATTATTACCAGAATGTTGATGCCAAGGAGATGGGCTGATCCTGTCAGAGTGGGGGTTGAGCGTCCCCTGCCTCCCAGAGCTCAACCTCACTTTATCTCATGCTAAATATGTTTCAATACTTTTTGACGTAGTTAATGGATTTCTTCTTCGATATTCGACAACAAAATGTGACTTCCCCAATTTAAACTAACTGATTTTGTCTACTCTACTTCTGACTACAAAATTGACTTCCCAAATTGATCAACCCCCTGATTTTGACTATTGCATTAGTACTATACTACTTTTTATTTAAGGGCAAACACTCTACACCAGGCATTATAGAGATAGCCGGTTTGCCACAGTTATAACAGAAACCCGATTACGGCGGATGGCTGTGGCCTGATGAAGTCCATCCGCCTCTCTATTTTGCCTTGGGGTGGGTGTTTGACTGTCTCTCTATATTTTTCATATATCTATATTAATTTCAACTCTTTTCACATTGTGTGTGTGTGTGTGTGTGTGTGTGTGTGTGTGTGTGTGTGTGTGTGTGTGTGTATCAATGGAAGGAAGAGGGCGTGTTTCTTGCGGCTAGGGAAGAGATACGAGAGGGAAGGAAGGGTTAAGGGATAGTGCTTGGTTTTTGGTCTATATATTCATTTATTTATGTATGAGTTTCCTCACTAGACTTCCATCAAGCTAGTAAAAACACCCCCTAGACTCCCTTTCAAGATAAATGTGTACATTTTTCGGTAGAAAAATTTCCCGGCCCAAGGCCGGTTCCTTCTAAAATGAGAGGCTCGCTTACGCTCGCCAGGAAAAAAGACACCCAAATGGCACGAAAGGTCTTGAAATTGACAAAGAATGGGACGAAAGGTCTCAAAATCGCCAAAATAATAGAACGAACGTCTTAAAATCTCAAAACTAATATGCTGATAAGGAGGTCCAGAAAAAGCGAGCAGTACCCTCTTAAGGAGAGATTTATACTCCAGGGATGTTTTTTTCTGGACCCCTTTCTCCCTCACGTTTAGCCCCATTGCTTTTGAGATTTTAAGACGTTCGCCCGATTAGTTTTGGGATTTCAGAACTTTCGTCGCAATTCTGTCAATTCTAAGTCCTTTTTATGCCATTTAGGAGTAACCAGTCTTCGGCCTGGACATTTTTCTACCGAAAATGTACACATTTATCTTGAAAGGGGGTCTAGGGGGTGTAATTTTAAAGTTGATGGAGGTCTAGGGAACAAACTAAAAAATATGAGATGAAAAGTAGGCACGAGAGAGATCAATGGTAAAATGTGCTGATTTATCAACAATAGGAACTGAGAGAAAGAGAGATTTACATAGATACACTGGCCACACAGACCTTACGATCCAAACGAGGTGGTCACGACTTAATTCTAGTAGAGATGGCATATCCGATAGAAAAGGAAAGTTGAAGGAAAGGATAGAAAAGAAGAAGAGAGAGAGAGAGAGAGAGATTTACATAGATACACTGGCCACACAGACCTTACGATCCAAACCAGGTGGTCAAGACTTAATTCTAGTAGAGATGGCATATCCGATAGAAAAGGAAAGTTGAAGGAAAGGATAGAAAAGAAAAATAGAGAGAGAGAGAGAGAGAGAGAGAGTGAGTTAAGATGAACATTTAGGCACGTCAATGGGACATGGGCCGGTTTTCTGGACCGCTTTCTCCCTCATGTTTAGCTCCATTAGTTTTCAGATATTAAGATGTTTGCCAAATTTAGTTAGTCGATTTTAAGGCCTTTCGCCCCATTTCTTCGTCAATATTTAGACCTTTCGTTCTATTTAGGTGTCGATTTTTTCCCTGGCGAACGATAGTGAGCCTGTAATGTTGGAAGCATCGGCCTTCGGCCGGGACATTTTTCTACTGAAAAATTTACAAATAAAGTAGACGTGCCGTTTCGCCCAAAATCAAAACGGCGTACCCAACTCTGCGATAGGTCACCATCAGCACTACTAGTCAATCATTACTATCATCATCACTACTACTATTACTACTATATACTACTACTCTCACCATCATCACTACTACTCTCATCATCACTACTACTCTCATCATCACTACAACTTTCACCATCATCACTACTACTTACCAATATCACTAATACTGTCACCATTATTTTACAATCATCATTACTACTGTCACCATCATCAATACTATTATGACCATCATCACTACAACTAGTACTGTCACCATCATATCTACTACACACTCGCTACCACCACCTAACCTGCCTACAACTTTGATTCATTTAAACTCCGCCTAGACAAATATCTCGCATCAAACCCGCGACTGACTGCGTTTGTAAATGAATAACTTTATTTTATCCCCCCGTCAGTTACTAACACATCTGTCCCCTACTAACTTCCTAATCCTGCCACTGACATTAGTTCCAGGGCAGTAGTTCCCTTTCCAATGTTCCCTTACCCACTCTAAACCACTGTTTGGACACTTGATCCTCAGTGTTTTGGAGGACAAGCAGCCTAGAAGGGTCAATAGATTTGTTGTTGCTTGATTTCCTTTGTACTCCTTTGTACTACTGTTATCATCATCACTACCATCGTCATCACTACTGTCATCATTATCACTAAATCTACAACCATCATCACTGCTATTATCACCATCAACAATATCCCCACAATTACTACCATCACTTCTAATGTCAACTAAACTAAACCTAACAAATGCGGGCGAGTATTTGTTTTGCCCCTTGATCGATGGCGTTATATATGAGTGTGCCCTTACGGGGCACACTCACACAGAACGCCATCATCATTGCTTGGGAATAGGTACAGGGGGGGGGGGGGAGGTCTGGTGGCTTGGGGGGGGGGAATCCATTTTTTGGACCTATGATCATAACTATTGCACAAATTCAAAAAATATGTTTTTAATTACCGTCTAATTCACGCACCGAAGGTTCGTGTGAAGTTTGGTGAAAATCCGTCAAACGGTCTAGGAGGAGTTCTCGGACGGACAGACAGACAGACAGACAGACATACATTTCGGTTAGCATGTACAGTTGGTCAAGGATGAAAGTATACAGTTTTTCGTCTGCTATAGCCACACATAGTTTGTCATGTTGGCAGCACTGGTAGCCATATCTCAGAACCCGCCCACCTTATACAGGGTGTTTAAAAACGTGTTTCTGGACTTAGTTGTCAGACGGAAATATGAATATATTGCTCTTTAATCTTTGACGTGAATATCACTTCGGAGATATTAAACACTTAATGTTATTGATAGATATACAAGAAATGCGAGAGTGAAAACGAAAATCAAAACGGCTACCTATATACGATATTTCAGTGGAATACAGGTCCATTTTCACACGTGGTAATATGTGGCTAATAATGTAGGGTATGGTGATATCAATGTTGCAGTTGGTTTGCAGGTGTTCTGCTGATAAAAATAAAAATAATAATAATAAATATATAAATAAATAAAAATCACAAGTAAAGCCTCATTATGCTTCGAGGACTGACTCATAAAGCAATGGCGCTCGCAAGATGAGTAAAATTGCTGGGTCATTACCCTATTGAACACACAGGCTTCCTTACGTCCACGTTTAGGAATTAGATTTTTGTGTATCTAAAGTAGACGAATATGGAGTGGCTATAAAAGATATTACGATATACACTTAACATTATAACATTCATAATAAATAATGAGTAGCAAGAGGAATCTAATAATACTTGTTATTAATAAATCTAATAATACTTGTTAATTAATAAGTAGGTAAATATTGATATTTCACTTTCATTCCCAAGACTGGATTATATGGGATCCAAAGGGCAA
Organism: Paralithodes platypus; assembly: GCA_032716605.1. Taxonomy (NCBI): domain Eukaryota; kingdom Metazoa; phylum Arthropoda; class Malacostraca; order Decapoda; family Lithodidae; genus Paralithodes; species Paralithodes platypus. The sequence goes on along the minus strand of CM064573.1, from coordinate 41,222,882 downwards.
TGAAACGGAGGCGAGCGCCGCGGCTACGAGCTGTTCCAGCGTATGCCCCCAGCTTTGTTTTGCTATCTCCATAACAGTATTTAGTCACCCTGAAGATTTATGAATAATTCTCTAACTTTTGATATTTATGGAAACGTTTTTTCGAAGCACTCCGTATATTAATTAATGTATCAATATAATAAACTCCATGTGTGTTGGGATGGTTTGGGCTAGTGGAAAGGCTGTCATGGCTGCCAACATGACGAACCATGTGTGGCTATAGCAGACGAAAAACTGTATACTTTCATCCTTGACCAACAGTGGGGGCGATACCACTCTGCTTACGCAGAGTTGATTAATATAGAAAGGGGATCTAATGTATGTTTTTTTTTATTTGATGGAGGTCTAGGGAGGAAACTAGAAAAATAACGAATACATGCATGGGGTATCACACGAGCGCTTTTTCCCTCGACATTTATCCTCAACACTGGTCTGGCAGCTTACGAGGTCAACATATAAAACATTTCGGTCACCTAAATGTATCTACCATCAGTCTAGTTTCCGATACCAGTGCCAAACATTCCAGAAATGTTGCCAGAAAAATGTTGATCATCGAATGTTGACTATAAAAGCTCGTGTGTGATACCTCCTTAACTGGATGGAAAGGCGTGCAGAATTAGGACATAAATAGGTGTACAAGTTTTATGGGTTTATTAGGCAATGTTCAATCAGTGACTGGCATAGGTTAACCCTCTCAAGCTCCAATACGCCTGTTCTGTTCTATTTTATAGCTACTATTAGACGATTTTATTCAGATTTGTAACCGTGTATGGAAGTCAAAGAGTTAATTGACATAGTATTTACCCTTTTAATACCCACAGATCCTTCCAAAGCTGCATAAAATCGTCTAATGATAACCAAAATAAACTGCTAAAACGCATCAGAGCTTCAAGGGATTAATATGTGGTTATATACTAAGTATCAAACATAAAGACATCAATGACATACATACAGTAGAAACAATACAAAGATATTTAGATATATAGAGATCTGGGGGGGGGGGGGAGGGGATACTGGTCACCGGTACCTTTCATGTTATTCTGGGGGGGGGGGGGGAGGGGATACTGGTCACCGGTACCTTTCATGTTATTCTGGGGGTGGGGGGGGAGGGGATACTGGTCACCGGTACCTTTCATGTTATTCTGGGGTGGGGGGGGAGGGGATACTGGTCACCGGTACCTTTCATGTTATTCTGGGGGTGGGGGGGGAGGGGATACTGGTCACCGGTACCTTTCATGTTATTCTGGGGGGGGGGGGATACTGGTCACCGGTACCTTTCATGTTATTCTGGGGGGGGGGGGGGATTACGGGTCACCGGTACCTTTCATGTTATTCTGGGGGGGGGGGGGGGACACGGGCCACCGGTACCTTTCATGTTATTCTGGGGGGAGGGGGGGATACGGGGTCACTGGTACCTTTCATGTTATTCTGGGGGGGGGGGGATACTGGTCACTGGTACCTTTCATGTTATTCTGGGGGGGGGGGGGGGATACGGGTCACTGGTACCTTTCATGTTATTCTGGGGGGGGGGGGGGGGATACTGGTCACTGGTACCTTTCATGTTATTCTGGGGGGGGGGGGGATACTGGTCACTGGTACCTTTCATGTTATTCTGGGGGGGGGGATACTGGTCACCGGTACCTTTCATGTTATTTCTGGGGGGGGGGGGATACTGGTCACCGGTACCTTTCATGGTATTCTGGCGGGGGGGAGGGGGGGATACGGGTCACTGGTACCTTTCATGTTATTCTGGGGGGGGGGGGGGGATACTGGTCAATGGTACCTTTCATGGTTATTCTGGGGGGGGGGGGGATACGGGTCACTGGTACCTTTCATGTTATTCTGGGGGGGGGGGGGGGGGATACTGGTCACTGGTACCTTTTCATGTTATTCTGGGGGGGGGGGGGGGATACTGGTCACTGGTACCGTTCATGTTATTCTGGGGGGGGGGGATATGGTCACTGGTACCTTTCATGTTATTCTGGGGGGGGGGGATACTGGTCACTGGTACCTTTCATGTTATTCTGGGGGGGGGGGAATACGGGTCACTGGTACCTTTCATGTTATTCTGGGGGGGGGGGGGGGGATACGGGTCACTGGTACCTTTCATGTTATTCTGGGGGGGGGGGGGGGGATACTGGTCACTGGTACCTTTCATGTTATTCTGGGGGGGGGGGCATACTGGTCACTGGTACCTTTCATGTTATCTGGGGGGGGGGGATACTGGTCACTGGTACCTTTCATGTTATTCTGGGGGGGGGGGGGGATACTGGTCACCGGTACCTTTCATGTTATTCTGGGGGGGGGGTGGGGGATACTGGTCACCGGTACCTTTCATGTTATTCTGGGGGGGGGGGATACTGGTCACTGGTACCTTTCATGTTATTCTGGGGGGGGGGGGATACGGGTCACTGGAACCTTTCATGTTATTCTGGGGGGGGGGGGGGATACGGGTCACCGGTACCTTTCATGTTATTCTCGGGAGGGGGGGGGGAAGAATACGGGTCACTGGTACCTTTCATGTTATTCTGGGGGGGGGGGGTGCGGGCTCTTCACTGACTTCTAAGTTTTTTTACGATCGAGGCTCGTTCCTTTCTGAGCTTCATTTTAGTTTTGTTGGATAAACTAGGATCTTTCTAAAGTTATTTTTTTTCCAAAGCCAGCCGCTCGTTCAGAAGCAGTGAATGCTGCCAGAGAGCTTTCATGTAGCGCCCATTTTAACTATTCTAGGGCCGGATTGTCTTCAGAAGCTTTCTACTAACTTTAACCTTTCTATTCAAGAGATGGCGCTTGAATTTTAGTGTCAACAGTTCACCTGCCTTGCTTTCGTCTATCTAGCTTACTGGAGGGTCGGCCTTACTTCCTTGAGAGTCTTCCCTGCTTCCTTGGGTATCTGTCCTGTTTCCTTGGGTATCTGTCCTGTTTCCTTGGGTGTCTGTCTTGCTTCCTTGGGTGTCTGTCCTGTTTCCTTGGGTGTCCTGATTACGACCTGTCCGTACGACTTGCTTACCCCTCCGTACGACTGGCCTACCCCTCCGAGCACCTGGCCTACCCCTCCGTACGACTGGCCTACCCCTCCGAGCACCTGGCCTACCCTTTCGTACGACTGGCCTACCCTTTCGTACGACTGGCCTACCCTTTCGTACGACTGGCCTACCCTTCCGTACGACTGGCCTACCCCTCCGTACGACTGGCCTACCCCTCCATACGACTGGCCTAGCCCTCCGTACGACTTGCTTACCCCTCCGTACGACTGGCCTACCCCTCCGAGCACCTGGCCTACCCCTCCGTACGACTTGCTTACCCCTCCGTACGACTTGCTTACCCCTCCGTACGACTGGCCTACCCCTCCGAGCACCTGGCCTACCCCTCCGAGCACCTGGCCTACCCCTCCGTACGACTGGCCTACCCCTCCGAGCACCTGGCCTACCCTTTCGTACGACTGGCCTACCCTTCCGTACGACTGGCCTACCCCTCCGAGCACCTGGCCTACCCCTCCGTATGACTGGACTACCCCTCCGAGCACCTGGCCTACCCTTTCGTACGACTGGCCTACCCTTCCGTACGACTGGCCTACCCCTCCGTACGACTGGCCTACCCCTCCGTACGACTTGCTTACCCCTCCGTACGACTGGCCTACCCCTCCGAGCACCTGGCCTACCACTCCGAGCACCTGGCCTACCCCTCCGTACGACTGACCTACCCCTCCGAGCACCTGGCCTACCCCTCCGTACGACTGGCCTACCCTTCCGTACGACTGGCCTACCCTTCCGTACGCCTGGCCTACCCCTCCGTACGACTGGCCTACCCCTCCGTACGACTGGCCTACCCCTCCGTACGACTTGCTTACCCCTCCGTACGACTGGCCTACCCATCCGAGCACCTGGCCTACCCCTCCGAGCACCTGGCCTACCCCTCCGTACGACTTGCTTACCCCTCCGTACGACTTGCTTACCCCTCCGTACGACCCTCCGTACGACTGGCCTACCCCTCCGAGCACCTGGCCTACCCCTCCGAGCACCTGGCCTACCCCTCCGTACGACTGGCCTACCCCTCCGAGCACCTGGCCTACCCTTTCGTACGACTGGCCTACCCTTCCGTACGACTGGCCTACCCCTCCGAGCACCTGGCCTACCCCTCCGTATGACTGGACTACCCCTCCGAGCACCTGGCCTACCCTTTCGTACGACTGGCCTACCCTTCCGTACGACTGGCCTACCCTTCCGTACGCCTGGCCTACTCCTCCGTACGACTGGCCTACCCCTCCGTATGACTGGCCTACCCTTCCGTACGACTGGCCTACCCCTCCGTACGACTGGCCTACCCCTCCGTACGACTGGCCTACCCCTCCGTACGACTTGCTTACCCCTCCGTACGACTGGCCTACCCCTCCGAGCACCTGGCCTACCCCTCCGTACGACTGGCCTACCCCTCCGAGCACCTGGCCTACCCCTCCGTACGACTGGCCTACCCCTCCGAGCACCTGGCCTAACCTTTCGTACGACTGGCCTACCCCTCCGTACGACTGGCCTACCCCTCCGTACGACTGGCCTACCCCTCCGTACGACTGGCCTACCCCTCCGTACGACTTGCTTACCCCTCCGTACGACTGGCCTACCCCTCCGAGCACCTGGCCTACCCCTCCGAGCACCTGGCCTACCCCTCCGTACGACTTGTTTACCCCTCCGTACGACTTGCTTACCCCTCCGTACGACTGGCCTACCCCTCCGAGCACCTGGCCTACCCTTTCGTACGACTGGCCTACCCTTTCGTACGACAGGCCTACCCTTCCGTACGCCTGGCCTACTCCTCCGTACGACTGGCCTACCCCTCCGTACGACTGGCCTACCCCTCCGTACGACTGGCCTACCCTTCCGTACGACTGGCCTACCCCTCCGTCCGACTGGCCTACCCCTCCGTATGACTGGCCTACCCCTCCGTACGACTGGCCTACCCCCTCGAACGACTGGCCTACCCCTCCGTACGACTGGCCTACCCCTCCGTATGACTGGCCTACCCCTCCGTACGACTGGCCTACCCCTCCGTACGACTGGCCTACCCCTCCGTACGACTGGCCTACCCCTCCGTACGACTGGCCTACCCCTCCGTACGACTGGCCTACCCCTCCGTACGACTGGCCTACCCCTCCGTATGACTGGCCTACCATTCCGTATGACTGGCCTACCCCTCCGTACGACTGGCCTACCCCTCCGTACGACTGGCCTACCCCTCCGTACGACTGGCCTACCCTTCCGTACGACTGGCCTACCCCTCCGTTAGACTGGCCTACCCCTCCGTACGACTGGCCTACCCCTCCGTACGACTGGCCTACCCCTCCGTACGACTGGCCTACCCCTCCGTACGACTGGCCTACCCCTCCGTACGACTGGCCTACCCTTCCGTACGACTGGCCTACCCCTCCGTACGACTGGCCTACCCCTCCGTACGACTGGCCTACCCTTCCGTACGACTGGCCTACCCTTCCGTACGACTGGCCTACCCCTCCATACGACTGGCCTACCCTTCCATACGACTGGCCTACCCCTCCGTTCGCCTGGCCTAACCCTCCGCATGACTAGCCTACCCTTCCGTACGACTGGCCTACCCCTCCTAGCACCTGGTCCCTTCCTTACACCTAGCCTACCCCTTCTAGCACTTGGCCTACCCCTCCTAGCACCTGGCCCCTTCTGTACACCTAGCCTACCCCTCCTAGCACCTGGCCTACCCTTCTGTTCTAGATATTTTTTTTTGAGCCCTATTGTTACCTTATTTCTTACGATCTGATTTCTACTCTGTACACCTGGCCTACCCCTCCCTATTATGCCTGGCCTACCCCTCCGTAAGCCTTGCCTACCCCTCCGTAAGCCTGGCCTACCCCTCCGTTTACCTGGCCGGCATTATTACTTAATCGTTATTTTTTAGCCCTACAATGCACTGGGGATACCTGGCTGGTCTATTGGTCGTCGAGATTTTTTCCGTTAGCCTAACTCAACCTCACCTTTGCTTTTACATAGGATTACACCTGGCTAGCCCACTCCCAGCTGTCGTCCTCGTCCCCCACAAGGGGGACAACGAAGACGTTTGCCCTTGCCTGCACCACCACCTACGGTGTATCCTGTACAAGGGGGAGGAGGAAGCCAGCCGGTGCCCTCTTCAAAGGATGCATTGATTATAGAGTCCTATTGGTCCTCGGGTCCCTTGGTCTCCTTCATGACCAAGGGCTACATTGCGGGGTCCATCGCCTTCAAGTCCTCCCACGGCAAGTCCTCCACGACCCTCCCCATCGCCTTCTATTCCTCCACGACCCCCCCCATCGCCTTCTAGTGCTCATGCGGCGAGTCCTCCATGACCCCCCCCATCGCCTTCTAGTCCTCCATGACCCCCCCCATCGCCTTCTAGTCCTCCCATGGCGAGTCCTCCACGACTCTCCATACGTTGCCCAAACACACGCTATTAAATAGAACAAAAAATAAAAAAAGACTCCTCATTTATATTTAGTGATACTTAGCCCCTTCTGTACCGTGATAGTATTATTTCTATAAATGCAGATAATATATTTAGTCGATTTTATGAAGCTTAGGAAGGATATAATTATAGTAGTTAAAAAGCTCAATTGAGATAGCCTGTAGCCTTTTGATGGGTAGATGTCCTTCCAAAGCTTCATACAATTGTCTAACTGTAACTAAGATTTAAGGAAAAAGACGTCACCGGTACAGAAAGGGTTAAGGGGAGATGGGCTGGTTTTTCAGGACACCCTTCTCCTTCATGCTTTAACCCTTTCTCGTTTTCAGATTTTAAGACGCTCAGCCCATTAGTTTGGCGACTTTAAGATCTTTCGTCCCATGTCTGTCAATATCCAGACCTTTCGTGCCATTTAGGTGTCGTTTTTTTATCTTGTCGAGCGATAGCGAGCCTGTAATTTGAAGAGAAACCGGCCTTCGGCCTGGACATTTTTCTATCGAAAAATTTACAAGTTCATCTTGAAGGGGGGTCTAGGGAGTATATTTTAAGCTTGATAAAGGTCTAGGGAGGAAACTAGGGTGTGTAAAGATAGGAACATGTTTGTATATCGCACTCGAAACAATGAATTAATGCTTAGATACTGCTGATACCACTTATTGATCGAAATAATACTTGGTGCCTCGACTTCACTTATTTGGCCGACTGTACAAGGGTCTAGGCAAGGGTACCAAATCAATTCATGTCGCTAGATGTAAAAATTAGCCTCAAGGGAAGACCACTTTCTCCTTCGTGCTTAGCCACATTAGTTTTGAGATTTTAAGACGTTCGGCCCATTAGTTTGACGATTTTAGCACCCTTTGCCCCATTTCGTTGTCAATTTTAATACCTTTCGTGTCATTCATAAGAACATAAGTACATAAGAAAATGGGAGCCTGCAGAAAGCCGATTGGCCTAAGCAAGGCAGATCCCTGTCCCACACAACCCCAGTTCAATTACAAAGCCCAATTATAGGCTCAACACTCTAATACCCTGAGGATCATCTTAACAAAACGGTTACAGATTAACGCAAGATTATGGGGGTATGCAGAGTGCTGATTGGCCCAACCCGGCTGATCCCCCTTCACACCCAACCCTTCTCGTCCATATGCTTATCCAATTTTATCTTAAAGCTCCCTACCGTTTTAGACCCCACTATAGCACTTGGTAGTCCATTCCACCCATCTACAACTCTGTTACCAAACCAATATTTGCCTATATCTTTTCTGAAACGAAATTTATCTAATTTGAAACCATTGGTACGAGTTCTTTCGCTATCACTGAGCTTTAGTACATTTGTCATGTCCCCTTTGTTAATCCCACTAACCCACTTGAACACCTCTATCATATCCCCTCTAACTCTGCGTCTCTCTAACGAATGTAAACCTAATTTCATCAACCTTTCTTCATACGAAAGATTTCTAATATTATGGATCATTTTTGTCATTCTACGCTGTACTCTCTCCAATGAATCTATGTCCATTCTGTAATAAGGACACCAAAATTGGACAGCATAATCCATATGGGGTCTCACTAATGACAAGTAAAGTTTTAAGATAACATCAGCAGTTCTGTTACTCACACTCCTAGAGATGAACCCGAGAATCCTGTTTGCCTTATTACGAACGCTTATACACTGTTTTCTAGGCTTCAAATCATTGCTAACAAACACACCTAGATCTTTCTCACAGTCTGAATTTTCTAATTCTAAATTAGCTAGTTCATATTTAACATTTGTATGCATCTTCCCTATCTTTAATACCTTGCATTTGTCAATGTTAAACTTCATCTGCCAATTTACTGACCATTCATGTAAGGTATCTAGATCCCTTTGGAGGCACTCTATATCGCTATCTGAATCAATTGATCTCCCCATTTTAGTATCGTCTGCGAATTTACTTATCCTACTAGTTATACCTAAATCTAGGTCATTTATGTATTCAGGTGTCGATTTTTTCCTGGCGAGTGATAGCGAGCATGTAATTTTAAGAGGAACCGGCCTGAGGCCGGGACATTTTTCTAACGAAAAATTTACAACATTTATTTATCTTGAAGGGGGGTCTAGGGGTTGTTTTTTTAAGTTTGATGGAGGTCTACCGAGGAAACTAAAGATAATATGAATAACTGAATAAATAAACAAAAAAGAAAACAGACACTAGCCCCTGAAGATCGAAGTAAATAGCTCAAGATCTAGCGGGAAAGTAGGTAAATTGGCAACACTAGGGCTAGGGCCCACGATTGGCAACACTAGGGCTAGGGCCCACGATTGGCAACACTAGGGCTAGGGCTCACGATTGGCAACACTAGGGCTAGGGCTCACGATTGGCAACACTAGGGCTAGGGCTCACGATTGGCAACACTAGGGCTAGGGCTCACGATTGGCAACACTAGGGCTAGGGCTCACGATTGGCAACACTAGGGCTCACGATTCTTAGGGTGGTATTCTTAACTCCTTTAACACGATGACGTAATTTTTTAACATTCTGGTTACCATTAGACGATTTTCTTTAGTTTACTTTCAACATCTAGGACTCAACATATTTTGGTTACCATTAGACGATTTTCTGTAGTTTATATTCAACATCTAGGACTCTATGGCCCGATTTCTAGAACGAGGCTTGACACCGACTTGTCAATCGGTCTTAAGACCGAATCAAGTCTGGATGTTGGACTTAAAAGTCAAACTTACCAAGCATGACTTTGCCATTAGTAACGTCTGTCTGATGTTGGGATATAATTATGGTAGTGATGTCTGCCAGAAGTTAAACTATGGTAGTGATGTCTGCCAGAAGTTGAACTATGGTAGTGATGTCTGCCAGTTGTTGGAATATGGTAACGGTCTGCCAGATGTTGGATTATGGTAGTGATATCTGCCAGATGCTAATACATGTTAGTGGTTTCTGACAGATTCAAGATAATGGTAGTGATGTCTGCCAGATGTTGGATTATGGTAGTGATGTCTGCCAGATGCTAATACATGGTAGTGGTTTCTGACAGATTCAAGATAATGGTAGTGATGTCTGCCAGATGTTGGAAAATGGTAGTGATGTCTTCCATGTGTTAGATTTTGGTAATGATGTCTGCGAGATGTCTGCCAGGTTGGCCAGATGTTGAATTATGGTAGCGGTATCTGCCAGGTGTTCGAATATAATATAAATGTCTGCCAGATGTAAGAATTTGGTATTGATGTATGCCAGATGTTAGAAGGTGGTAGTGATTTCTGCCAGATGTTGGATTATGGTTGAGATGTCTGCCAGATGTCGGATTATGGTAATATTGGTCAGATGTTGAATTATGGTAAGCATATCTGACATATGTTAGATTATAGTAGTAATGTCTGTCAGATGTTGGATTATGGTAGTGATGTCTGCCAGATGATGGATTTCGCCAATAATGTTTGTCAGGCGTTGGACATTGTGATATTGTAGTAATGTCTGTCAGATGTTGAATAGCAGAGTGATGTCTGGGAGATGTCTCAATATTGCCATTTGTGACAGATGTTGTTATACTGTAGTAATGTCTGACAGATATTACAATATAGTAATTATGTCTGTCTGATGTTGAAATATAGAAGTGATGTTTGCCAAATGTTGGAATATGGTAGTTGTGTCTGCTAGACGTTGGATAACAATGATGTGTGTGAGATGTTGCAATGGTGTAATAATGTCTGCCAGATGTTGAATAAAGTTGTCTATGAAAGTATTTGGCAAACATTAATATTTTTACTTCTTTATTTCATATGGCAGACAATACTACAATATTGCAATATCTAGAAGACATTACTGCAATATTGCAATAATTGGAAGACATTACTGCAATATCTGGACGACATTACTTCAATATTGCAATACCTGGAAGACATTACTGCAATATTGTAACATCTGCAAGACATTACTGCAATATTGCAATATATGAAAGATATTATAGCAATATTGCAATATCTTGAAGACATTACTGCAATATTGTAACATCTGCAAGACATTACTGCAATACCTGGAAGTATTTTTTGTTCTATATGAATGAGGGAGTCAAAAGGCATAAATGCCTGCAGCGAATGCCTCCCCCAGAGTTGAAAGAGTGACAGGGCCAAAATCAAGGGACGTTCAAGCTAAAATGCCTGGACACACAGAGTTTGAAGCAATTTAAGTCATAGGAAGAGGAAAAGACTGATTCTGGGAGAGAGTTCCATATTTCAGCAGTCGAATAGAAGAAAGTCTGAGAATAGCGTTTCACTCTTGGGTTGGAGAGTTGCACAGAGTAGGGGAGTGATTGTGTTGCAAGGCGGGTACTATGTACCCTACATAGAGGAGGTGGTATACACTGGGAAAGCTCCGAGGAACACTTGACTATTGTAGTAGTGATAGAATAGCGAGAGAGATTGCAGAGAGTTGGTGAGTGGACGGGAGTTAATGATACGAAAGGCCTTCCTTTCTACTTTGTCTAGGAGTGTGGCGTGAGAGGATCCTCCCCATCCATGTGAACCATACTCAATACAAGGACGCACTGTGCCCCTGTACAGAGCATTGCTGCAATATTGCAGTATCTTGAGGACATTACTGCAATATTGCAATTCATTGAAGATATGACTGCAACATTTCAATATCTGGAAGACATTACTGCAATACCTAGAATATATTACTGCAACATTGCAATACCTGGAAGACATTGCTTCAATACGGCAACATCTGGAAGATATTACTGCAATATTGCAATATTTGGAAGATATTAGTGCAATATTGCAATATCTGGAAGACATCACTGCAATATTGCAATATATGGAACATATTACTACAATAATGCAATATCTGAATTATATCACTACAATATTGCAATATCAGGAAGACATTGCACTATCTGGGATATATTACTGCAATATCGCAATACTAAGAAGGCATTAGTGCAATATTGCAATATATGGAAGACATTTAGTTTGCAATATCTGGAAGACATTGCTGCAATAGTGCAACATCTAGCAGACATTACAGCAATATTGCAATATGTGAAAGACATATATTTTGCAATATTTGGAAGACATTACTGCAATATTGCGATATATGGAAGACATTACTGCAATATTGCAATACAAGAAAGGCATTCCTGCATTATTGCAATATCTGAGAGACAATAGTGCAATATTGCGAAGACATTATCGCAGCATTACAATATCTGGAAGATATTAATGCAATATTTTTTTCAGATATTGCAATATTTCAGTAATTGCAGATATGACTGCAATATTGCACTATCTGAAAGACATGACTTCAATATTGCAATATCTGGAATACACTATGGCAATATTGCAATGTTTGTCCAGCTACTGCAGCATTGCAGTAATGACTTCCAGGTATTGCAATATTGCAGTAATGTCTTCCAGGTATTGCAATATTGCAGTAATGTCTTCCAGATATTGCAATATTGCAGTAATGTCTTCCAGGTATTGCAGTAATGCCTTCCAGATATTGCAATATTGCAATAATGTCTTCCAGGTATTGCAATTTTGCAGTAATGTCTTCCAAATATTGCAATATTGCAGTAATATCTTCCAGGTATTGCAATATTGCAGTAATATATTCCAGGTATTGCAATATTGCAGTAATGTCTTCCAGGTATTGCAATATTGCAGTAATGTCTTAAAGATGTTGAAATATTGCAGTAATGTATTCCAGATATTGCAATATTTTAGAAATGTCTTCCAAATATTGCAAGATGGCCGTAATGTCTTCCAGGTATTGCAATATTGCAGTAATGTCGTCCAGGTATTGCAATATTGCAGTAAGTCTTCCAAATATTGCAATATTGCAGTAATGTCTTCCAGGTATTGCAATATTGCAGTAATGTCTTCCAAATATTGCAGTATTGTCTTCCAGGTATTGCAATATTGCAGTAACGTCTGCCAGGTATTGCAATATTGCAGCAATGTCTTCTAAATAGTGCAATATTGTAGTAATGTCTTCCAAATATTGTAGTAATGGAGTCCAGAAATTGCAAAACTATTCCAAATGTTGCAACAATGCAGTAATGTCTTCTATGTATTGCAATAATATATTTTAGATATTGCAATATTGCAGTCATGTCTTCCATATATTGCATTATTATAGTAATGTATTTCAGATAATGCAACATTGCAATAATGTAGTCTAAATATTGCAGTAATGTCTTCCAAATATTGCAATATTTAAGGTATGTCTTCCAGGAAGACATTACTGCAATATTGCAATTTCTGTAACACATCACTGCAATGTCAAACATCACTACAATATTCAACGTCTGATACACATGTCTGCCAGATATTACTACATTACATTTATCAGACAGTACAACTATATCACAACTTCTGGCAGACATCACTATAATATCCAACGTCTGACAGACAGTACTGCCAAATTTTAACATCTGATAGACACCACTACAATATTCAACATCTGACATACATCACTACATTCTCCAATATCTGACAGACACTACTACAATATTTTCAACACCTGGCAGATATTATTACAATATTGCAACATCTGGCAGACATTTCTACGATATTGCAACATCAGGCAGACATCACTACTTTATTCAACATCTGAGACATCTGGCAGATATTACTACCGTAATCACATGCCAGACATAACTTCCTTAATACAACATCGGGCAGACATTACAACAATACTGCAACATCTGGCACACATTACTACAATATTCCAACATCTGGAAGATAGCAATACCCTAGTTCAGCATCTGGTAGGCATCACTACCTTATTTCAACATCTTGTAGACACAACTACAACATTCCATCAACTGGCAGACATTACTATACTCTATTTTTGTCCAGCTGATGGTAAATTGAATCCTTTAGCATCAGATTTCATGATTCTTACTGGACAAATCTGATACTGCTATGTCTGTGCGTCATATTATTGCCAAGTTTTCATTATTAGCAACTTATTTCGCCACAAAATCATGATAATAAAGTAGTAATCAGAATGGAGAGATGGCAATTTAGTATCAGCTGGAAACAAATGGAGTATACCAAATGAGAACATAGACAGATATCACTACCACAATAATTCAGCATCTAGCACATCACATCACTAACTACTGACGAAATCGTCGATCAACACGATATCTGTCAAACTCCATCGTGCCACGCCCACTCCTAAGATCAGATCAGATCAGATGAAGTATTGAGGGATAAGCCTTTACAACGGCACCTCGTATTTACATTCTACTTTTCCTATTTTCTGAAGCGGTAAAGAGGGGAGAAGGGGTGTTGGAGAGAGAGGAAGCTGTTGGAGTGGATTTGTCTGTCTCAGGTAGGGTTACCAAATCAAGTATGCTAGATAGTAAATAAATGCCGGAAACAGCTAGAAAAACGGCACAATCTCTACGATCTCTCTCTAAAAAGGGCTCAAATATACAGAATATCGCTAGAATTCATGCACTATAGTCTATTTTGTATTCATGCACTATAGTCTATTTTGTATTCATGCACTATAGTCTATTTTTTACTTGCACTTCATACACTAGTCTATTTTTGACTTGCACTTCATACACTAGTCTATTTTTTACTTGCACTTCATACACTATAGTCTATTTTTGACTTGCACTTCATACACTATAGTCTATTTTTTACTTGCACTTCATACACTATAGTCTATTTTTTACTTGCACTTCATACACTATAGTCTATTTTGTATTCATGCACTATAGTCTATTTTTGACTTGCACTTCATACACTATAGTCTATTTTTGACTTGCACTTCATACACTATAGTCTATTTTTTACTTGCACTTCATACACTATAGTCTATTTTTGACTTGCACTTCATACACTATAGTCTATCTTTTACTTGCACTTCATACACTATAGTCTATTTTTTACTTGCACTTCATACACTATAGTCTATTTTTTACTTGCACTTCATACACTATAGTCTATTTTTGTCCAGCTGAGCCTAAATTGTCATGTTTCTATCTTTGTTACTCAGCTATAAGGTAGATTTTGTAGCGAAATATGATGTTAATTATGAACACTTGGCATTAATACGACACACAGCCATAGTAGTTTCAAATATTTCCATTAAGTATCGAGAAATCAGCTAAGAAGAGATTCAAGGCTCAGTGGCGTCGGCTCGGTCTTATATCATCCCGAGACTCGTTTTAGCATATCAGTTTGTTAAAGCTCGTCTCAAGTCTGACTTGAGACCGATTCAAGACTTAAGTCATTCTCAAACCTTGTTATAAAACTCGGGCCTAATATGGTCACTAATATGGTCGGGTAAATATGGTCACAATAAATCCTCTGAATAACATAGACCCCTCTTAAGGGGGGTGACTTGTTTTTTGTTTTTTCTGTCCTTTTCTCTCTTTCTCTGGCTTGTATCCATTCGGCCCCATTCAGCCAACTATTTTAAGACGTTTATCCCCATCTAGGTGTCGATTTCTTCCTGGCGAGCGATAGCGAGCCATCATTATATGAAGAAATCCGGCTTCGCCGGAGATATTTTTCTATCGAAAAATGTACAAATTTAGCCTGCTGTCAAACAAAAATAAAAAATATGCTGGCTCGCTACCGCTCACCAGTAAAAAATTGACACCTTTATGGGGATAAACGTCTTAAAACAGTAGGCTGAATGGGGCCAAATGGATACAAGCCAGAGAAAGATAGAAAAGGACAGAACAAAAACAGGTCACTCCCCTTAAGCCGGTATCACACAAGCGCTTTTTCACTCAACATTTAAATTTAACACTGGTCTGGCAGCTTATGTGGTCAACCTTTAAAATATATCTGTTACCTAAGTTCATCTATCAGCAGTCTAGTTTCCGATACCAGTGTAAAATATTCCAGATATGTTGCCAGCAAAATGTTGATCATCGAATGTTGACTATAAAAGCTCTCGTGTGATCTGTTACCTAAGTTCATCTATCAGCAGCCTAGTTTCCGATACCAGTGTAAAATATTCCAGATATGTTGCCAGCAAAATGTTGATCATCGAATGTTGACTATAAAAGCTCTCGTGTGCTTTCTAGACCTCCCTCAGACCTCCTAGACCTCCCTCAATCTTTGTAAAAAAGTGTTAAGGGGAGATGTCCACTTGAGGGATTTTTTTCTTGACTCCTTTCTCCCTCACGTTTAGCCCCATTGTTTTTTTCTAATTTTAAGAAGTTTGCCCCATTATTTTGACTATTTTAAAACTTTCACCCCATTTCTGTCAATTTTAAAACCTTTCGTGCCATTTAGGTGTCGATTTTATCCTGGCGAGCGATAGAGAGCCTGTATTTTATGAGGAACCGGCTTTCAGCCGGGACATTTTTCTACCGAAAAATGTACAAATTTATCTTGAAAGGGGCTCAAGGGGGTGTAATTTTAAGCATGAAGGATATCTAGGGACCAAACTAAAAACCTCCTCTTAAGTGAGGTAGTTCGAAGCCTGTTAATTGATTGAGGCCCTTGTTAAGCTGAATATCATTGTTAATTGATTGAGGCCCTTGTTAAGCTGAATAACATTGTTAATTGATTGAGGCCCTTGTTAAGCTGAATAACATTGTTTATTGATTGAGGCCCTTGTTAAGCTGAATAACATTGTTAATTGATTGAGGCCCTTGTTAAGCTGAATAACATTGTTAATTGATTGAGGCCCTTGTTAAGCTGAATAACATTGTTAATTGATTGAGGCCCTTGTTAAGCTGAATAACATTGTTAATTGATTGAGGCCCTTGTTAAGCTGAATAACATTGTTAATTGATTGAGGCCCTTGTTAAGCTGAATAACATTGTTAATTGATTGAGGCCCTTGTTAAGCTGAATAACATTGTTAATTGATTGAGGCCCTTGTTAAGCTGAATAACATTGTTAATTGATTGAGGCCCTTGTTAGCTGA
This sequence comes from Paralithodes platypus, assembly GCA_032716605.1. NCBI lineage: Eukaryota > Metazoa > Arthropoda > Malacostraca > Decapoda > Lithodidae > Paralithodes > Paralithodes platypus. The sequence continues at coordinate 41,206,477 of CM064573.1, read as the reverse complement.
ATAACATTGTTTATTGATTGAGGCCCTTGTTAAGCTGAATAACATTGTTAATTGATTGAGGCCCTTGTTAAGCTGAATAACATTGTTAATTGATTGAGGCCCTTGTTAAGCTGAATAACATTGTTAATTGATTGAGGCCCTTGTTAAGCTGAATAACATTGTTAATTGATTGAGGCCCTTGTTAAGCTGAATAACATTGTTAATTGATTGAGGCCCTTGTTAAGCTGAATAACATTGTTAATTGATTGAGGCCCTTGTTAAGCTGAATAACATTGTTAATTGATTGAGGCCCTTGTTAAGCTGAATAACATTGTTAATTGATTGAGGCCCTTGTTAAGCTGAATAACATTGTTAATTGATTGAGGCCCTTGTTAAGCTGAATAACATTGTTTATTGATTGAGGCCCTTGTTAAGCTGAATAACATTGTTAATTGATTGAGGCCCTTGTTAAGCTGAATAACATTGTTAATTGATTGAGGCCCTTGTTAAGCTGAATAACATTGTTAATTGATTGAGGCCCTTGTTAAGCTGAATAACATTGTTAATTGATTGAGGCCCTTGTTAAGCTGAATAACATTGTTAATTGATTGAGGCCCTTGTTAAGCTGAATAACATTTTATTGATTGAGGCCCTTGTTAAGCTGAATAACATTGTTAATTGATTGAGGCCCTTGTTAAGCTGAATAACATTGTTAATTGATTGAGGTCCTTGTTAAGCTGAATAACATTGTTAATTGATTGAGGCCCTTGTTAAGCTGAATAACATTGTTAATTGATTGAGGCCCTTGTTAAGCTGAATAACATTGTTAATTGATTGAGGTCCTTGTTAAGCTGAATAACATTGTTAATTGATTGAGGCCCTTGTTAAGCTGAAAAACATTGTTAATTGAATGAGGCCCTTGTTAAGCTGAATAACATTGTTAATTGATTGAGGCCCTTGTTAAGCTGAATAACATTGTTAATTGATTGAGGCCCTTGTTAAGCTGAATAACATTGTTAATTGATTGAGGCCCTTGTTAAGCTGAATAACATTGTTTATTGATTGAGGCCCTTGTTAAGCTGAATAACATTGTTAATTGATTGAGGCCCTTGTTAAGCTGAACATTGTTAATTGATTGAGGCCCTTGTTAAGCTGAATAACATTGTTAATTGATTGAGGCCCTTGTTAAGCTGAATAACATTGTTAATTGATTGAGGCCCTTGTTAAGCTGAATGACATTGTTAATTGATTGAGGCCCTTGTTAAGCTGAATAACATTGTTAATTGATTGAGGCCCTTGTTAAGCTGATAACATTGTTAATTGATTGAGGCCCTTGTTAAGCTGAATAACATTGTTAATTGATTGAGGCCCTTGTTAAGCTGAATAACATTGTTCCTCAAAGTCAAAGACCATCTGGACATGAGAGGCACTCAATTCCTGGCAGCAGCCTCCACGAACCAAGACCACCCACTAAACTACATGGCAACACACCCACAGACACCAAGAAATATCAAAACAACACCCAGCACACGGTATCACACACAATTATTGTCCTCTCTCCCTCCCTGCCCACCCCGAACCAACTTCCAGAAGCACATCCATACTCATATCTCTCACCGATCCATCCACTCACTCACAGACAACACGCAGCTGCATGCACGACCTCCCGAAATCCATCCTTCCGAATCCTCCCTTCCTCGCGAGGACAGAGTCCACCTGGCCAGGCTGAGATGCGGACACCATCCAGCTCTCCTGAGCTATCAGAAGAGACTGGATGACTCCGTTGTCGACACCTGCCCGGGATGTAACACAGCACCCCATACCATTAAACACATCATAGAAGACTGCATTTCACACAACCACTTACGCCAACAACACAATCTACACTCAATGAGAGCTCTGTGGGAAAGCCCGATCGTGGCCATGGCCTTTCTCAGGGACTCGGGGCTGTTCGGCCAGGCAGCTTAGGGAACAACAACAACAACAACATTGTTAATTGATTGAGGCCCTTGTTAATCTGAATAACATTGTTAATTGATTGAGGCCCTTGTTAAGCTGAATAACATTGTTAATTGATTGAGGCCCTTGTTAAGCTGAATAACATTGTTAATTGATTGAGGCCCTTGTTAAGCTGAATAACATTGTTAATTGATTGAGGCCCTTGTTAAGCTGAATAACATTGTTAATTGATTGAGGCCCTTGTTAAGCTGAATAACATTGTTAATTGATTGAGGCCCTTGTTAAGCTGAATAACATTGTTTATTGATTGAGGCCCTTGTTAAGCTGAATAACATTGTTAATTGATTGAGGCCCTTGTTAAGCTGAATAACATTGTTAATTGATTGAGGCCCTTGTTAAGCTGAATAACATTGTTAATTGATTGAGGCCCTTGTTAAGCTGAATAACATTGTTAATTGATTGAGGCCCTTGTTAAGCTGAATAACATTGTTAATTGATTGAGGCCCTTGTTAAGCTGAATACAATTGATAATTGATTGAGGCCCTTGTTAAGCTGAATAACATTGTTAATTGATTGAGGCCCTTGTTAAGCTGAATTTACATTGTTAATTGATTGAGGCCCTTTTTATGCTGAATAACATTGTTAATTGATTGAGGCCCTTGTTAAGCTGAATAACATTGTTAATTGATTGAGGCCCTTGTTAAGCTGAATAACATTGTTAATTGATTGAGGCCCTTGTTAAGCTGAATAACATTGTTAATTGATTGAGGCCAAAGTTGAATGAATGAAAGCGAAGAACATTTGGAAGGGATAACACGATATGGATCCTTGTTTATGTAGATATTTAGCCTCCTTCAGCACGGTGACGTATTTTTCATCTTCTGTTTACCATTAGACGACTTACTTTAGCTTATAAGGTATCTGCAAGACTCAAAGGAGTAAATGCGTTTTCGATAAACTTTCTGAATATCATCGGTCTTTCTTTTACTGCGAAAAAATCGTTAACTTGAACCAGATTCAAGGGTAAAATAACGTCATCGTGCTGAAGGGGTTAATAACCATCTCTCATTATCATTATTGTTTTTTAAATTCATGGTTTTGTCCAAAATTATGCAAAGCTACCACCAACAATTGTATTTGGCTTAGAAAGGATCTGGAAGGGTTGAATAGGTCAAAACACGGGTGGATCATCGTAGGGGAGAAAGTGGAATTGGTATAAATAATCAAAGTGAAGGAGAGGCGCAGAAGGGACTAGAGTTCTCGAAAAGAGAGCTCCAGTCTTGACGCTATTCTTGACATACAGTGTGCTGGCTTAATAATCCAGAAGGATTGATAGCCTCTAAGTCCTATTTTAACTAACTAAAGACAGGAGCGCTCGGTTGCTACCATTGGAAAGCCACCAAGTAGTTATGGTGAAACAGAATGAAAGCAAATAAAGTAGTGCTAATCAAAGATAATTAAGATAGCGAAAATCCTAGTTCGTAAGAGGAAGAAGTAAATAAATTAATGGAATGGTAGAAAATGGAGAAAATATAGTAATGATAATCGAAACAGTATTAAGTAAACAACACAAGTCTTGGAATGGTAGAAGGGTATGTGTTCAAATAAAGTACCGGTAGTGATAATTAAAATTAAACCAAGGGAGCAGACAAACAAGATAATACGTCTGGGAATGAAGCAAATGAGATAAATCCGAGGTAATAGTCGGGTATAAATAATGGGGTATGGAGGAGGGAATGAGAGAGGATATGGTCGTGATCTTCATACGGGGCGATGGTATTATGGCTGGGGTTGTCTGTAGGGAGAATCACGCCAAACGTCTGCCTGTAGCCGGCATGATGTCTTTCTTCTGTACTGGCGACGTCTTTATATATTTTGTTTGCTAAATGTACTTAGACGATATTGTGAAGTTTAAGAAGAATCTGTGGTAGTAAAAGAAGTTAAGTGAGATCGTTCGAAGTTTGTTAATTGCTGAAGGACCTTTTTAAACTGAATGAAATCTTTAAATAGTAGCCAGAAAAATGTAAAAGGATGTCACGGTATTGAAAGGGTTAATCACCAAATATTCTATGCAAAAAAAACTATTTGCTAAAACCTCTCATGTTGAGTTTCACAAGTAATATACAAAATACATTCTAGTACAGTTGAATTACAGAGTTCCCTTTCAACCGTTTAAAGAAATCGCAATACAAATAATTAACCCCTTCAGCACCATGACGCCTTCTTACCTTTGATTCTGGCTAAAATTAGATTATTTGATTAAGTTTTAGAAGAACTCATGTTAGTAAGAGGGTTTATTAACCTGACAAGCGCGATTTGACAGTAGGTGCTAGGGTAGTTATTTGTGCATTTCTAGCCCTGGATTCTGACAGAATTCGTTATATTTACAATATAAACCATTATTTGTTTTCGGTATGCTTTTATTTTACATATATGATGTATATATGAACCTTCAAGAGTGCTAAAATAAGTGGGAAAAGCATTTGGGTGGTGAAAAACGAAGATATTGGCCACCCGGTCATAATCTCAGGCGAGAGAGAGAGACAGGCAGCCTTCCCCTCTCGCTGTCTGGGAGTCAACTGAGGAGAGCGGGGCGGTGTGTGCCGGTGTCTGGGTGTTGCATAACGATCTTTTATGCAACCCACTTGTGCTACATTATCGCGGGAGAGAAAAATAACCGATAAATGATGATAATAAGAGGAAAAATAGGTGATAATTGAGGAGGGGAGGGAGGGGGGAATAAGGTTGGGAAGGAGGGGAGGGGGGTGGGTGAGATTTACATGGATGAGTACTGGAGGGGAATTATCTCACCTAGAGACAAATTCCTTTGTTTTGATAGGCCCTTTTTTTTTATGGAAGGCTTTTTTTATGGTCCTGTTTCCGTGAGGCCTATCGCGTTCCCTATAGGAAGCCTTCCGTGAGGCCTATCGCGCTTGCCGGGTTAAAGATCGTATTTACCCATTTGAGTCGTATAGGTAGAATACCGGTATATAGCAAATACAATCGTCTGACGGTAACCAGCATATGATGAAAATTACGTAATGGTGGTCTATGGGTTAACATAATACACAGCCTGTTCATTCCTCCGTTGTTTTCAATCCCAAAAGACTAGTGTTCATGTTGAGTGGTACTTGAAAAGTAGACAGAATGGATAAAAAACACCATCTGAGGAAGAGCACTTTATTGACAACGTTTCGCAGATAGCTTCATCAGGTCACTGATGGTCACTCAGGTCACCTGATGAAGCTATCTGCGAAACGTTGTCAATAAAGTGCTCTTCCTCAGATGGTGTTTTTTATCCACTAGTGTTCATCATCTGCAATGGTCTTATCAAGTTAACATGGGGCTATGATAGAGATACTGCAGGGGCTATTCTTATTAGAGAAGCTGCTTTTCTTGTCAATGTTGTCGGCTTCTTTTATTAATTCAACAGCACAACATTGGAAGGCAGTTAGAGAGCAAAACAGAGAAGGGCGTCGTTTATAACCTGCCGTACAAAGCCTGACAAACTGTGTTGATTTGTGATACAGCATTATATATCGTCCAGTTTCTTAATGCTTTCAGAAACGGTGCCGTCATTTTAACCTTTTCTGGCTACTAAAAGACTATTTTATTTAATTAAGAGGCTTTGAACTATCTCACCCAACCTTTTTTTTTATTACCATAAATTCTTCTTAAACTGTACAAAATCGTCTAAGTATAGCTAGAATAAAATTAAAAATACAGTATGTCGCTGGTACAAAAGGGGTGAGAGTTTGCAGTTTATCTCTCTTTATTTCGTTCAGGGATGCATTGGGGTTATGAATGTGGCTGCTAGACCTCGGTATTCTCCCTACAGATGGCGGTGATTAAGGCGGCCTATGGATTGGTCTCATAAGGCCGGTGGCACACGAGCGGTTTTTTCGTAAATTTTCGATTAACAGGTTTTTTCTCTTGATATTAAAGTTTTCACATTGGAATCGGAAGCTACGCTGGAGGTAAATTATGTTAGGCGGCTGAATTCTGATATAACAGATGTTAAAGCTACCAGAATACAATTGCCCGTAAACATTGACGAATAAATGGCTCGTGTGACACCGCCATAATAGGATGGGCCTACTACTGAGTCCATTACTGGGGAAGAAGATCACATAATGAGACACAGATACCCCTAGGTGTAATAACACAAATAATTCCTTCTTTATACCTTGGGGAAATCTGGTAGCTATCATATTAGTAGGACATCATGAGATATTATTTTCTGTATGAGTTGAGCCTATAGCAAATATGATTGTTACTAATATTATTATAGTATATAAATTGACATTACAAACATAACTGAAAACGTGCAGTTTGCTAAAATGAGTGAGATTATTCTCGACTGTTAAGAATTGAATGTGCTAGCTCAATTAATGCCAGGTGTTAAAAGGATTTTATTAATTACAACTCTTGATGGGCCTCCAGGGAATATAGTATATTTTTCTGTTTAACCCCTTCTGTAACGGAGTCGTCTTTTAAATGTTACGCAAGCTATATTTAGAGGTTTTTGTGCAGTTTAAGAAGGATCTGTGGTAAACGGGTTAGCCTAAGTGAGATCGTTCAAAGCCTGTTAATTGCTGGAGGCCCATTTGATATTGAATATTTTGTCTAATAGTAGCCAGAATAAAGTTAAAAGAACAATACCGGCACTGAAGGGGTTTATAGAGGTTGGTGGAATGGTCAAAACAAGGCAAAGGTTAACATTTGAGTGACATGTTTTATTATGACAATTGTAACCTATACACAGTGGCACTATCAATTACATTATGTGGTGATGGGCTGGGCTATCAGAGTGAGAGTTGAGCGTTCTCTGCCATACCCATAGCTTACTCTGACTGTTCCTGTTGCTCACATATTTTCTAGATCTTAAGTGACGGCGTTTCTTCCGTGGATTGACCTCCCTACTGCCAACCTAGAGGTTGGCAGATTGGGAGCCAAAGCGTCTCATTTTTCCTTTGCCCCTCAACTTTCCCTTCATAATTGCTGAGGGGCACAGGACCTTGGGTGGGGCTTTGAATTCTCCATGAGTGGCTTCGGTCACCTGGGCTTTATCAGTGGTAAGCAAGGAGGGTTCAGTGGGGGCGCTCGGTTATGGTCTTGGCCTTGCTCGGGACGTTGGGGTGGCTCGGCCAGACAGCCTGGGGAACAACAACAACAACAACATTGCGCGCAATATTATTTCATGTTGACTGCTACAGTTTTGTAATGGTTATTAAAATAAGTTAGTGTTTTTCAGAGGCCCAGGCACGAATTATTTGTAGGGGTAGTTCACATATGATAATTAAGGGGGTAGAATTTATATATTGGTTTATTTATGTAATTATATTTATTGTTTTAGTTTCCTCCCTAGACCTCCATCAAGCTTAATATATTATCCTCAAGATCCTCCTTCAAAATACATTTGTATATTTTTTAGTATGAAAATGTTCCGGCTGAAGGCCAGTTCCTCCTAAATTACAGGCTCGCTATCGCTCGCCAGGAAATATAGACACCTAAATAGCACAAAAGGTCTTGATACAGAAGTGAGACTAAAGATCTTAAAATCGACACACAGATGGGGCGAACGTCTAAAAGTCTCAACACTAGTGGGGCTAAACATGAGGGAGAAGGGGGTCCAGAGAAAATCACAATTACCCCCTTAAGAACATAGACTGGAGATGGAATAAAGGGGTGCACTTGCCTTTAGTTAGTATCGGTGAATTATACTGGCTATGATAAATAATGTTAAATGTGATCAATAAGTAAATGAAGCCCCTTAACCTCTTCTGTACCGGTGACGTATTGTTCTGTTTTATTCTAACTACATTTAGCGATTGTCTGACGACTTTTCACATTATTTTTAGGGATATACTGTACAGTAGGTTATATATATATTTAGGGATATACTGTACAGTAGGTTATATATATATTTAGGGATATACTGTACAGTAGGTTATATATATATTTAGGGATATACTGTACAGTAGGTTATATATATATTTAGGGATATACTGTACAGTAGGTTATATATATATTTAGGGATATACTGTACAGTAGGTTATATATATATTTAGGGATATACTGTACAGTAGGTTATATATATATTTAGGGATATACTGTACAGTAGGTTATATATATATTTAGGGATATACTGTACAGTAGGTTATATATATATTTAGGGATATACTGTACAGTAGGTTATATATATTTAGGGATATACTGTACAGTAGGTTATATATATATTTAGGGATATACTGTACAGTAGGTTATATATATATATATGATCTCATATCTACCACTCATAATTCAATACATTCTTACGCAGATGACTCAACACTCCACAGTTCCTTCACATTTACCAATTCTTTCACCCAACCCGATCTTATAAATTCAAAAATAAACACTGCAATTTCTCTGAACCAGGACCTTTCTAGAATTAATGAATGGGGACAAAAGAATCTAGTTTCCTTTAATGCACAGCAAACCAAGTACATTCAATTTTCTAACCGACAGAATCTCATTGACTCCCATACATTTTTTAATGGTGTAAATATTCCCACTTCCCCTAGTATTGACATTCTCGGTGTAACATTAACTACTAACTTGAGCTGGACACATTATGTTAGAAGCATTGATAAGAATGCCTCTAAAAAACTGGGACTCCTGTACAGAGTTCGAGAATTCTTCACTGACGAGCAGTTGGCCGTAATATATAGAAGTCATGTGCGTTCTCAGATGGATTACTGTTCACCTCTGTGGAGTGGAAGTGGAGTGGTTGCATTGAGGCAGTTGGACAAAATTCAAAATAAAGCTATTAGATTAATCAATAACTCTGCAATCACACAGGACCTTCCTACATTATCCGTACGAAGAAATGTTGCATCCCTTGCATTATTCTACAGATATTTTCACAGCAATTGTTCCGAAGAACTTGCTTCAATTGTGCCGCCTCTCCACATCTTTCCCCGTAGAACTAGGGCAGCTGAGAGCGCCCATGAATTTACACTTTCTCCTCCACAATGCAGAACTTCTGCTTATCAAAATTCATTTATCCCCAGAACTACTACTCTTTGGAATTCACTTCCCTCGAGTTGCTTTCCACAAACTTACAATCTACAACAGTTTAAATCCAGTTGTCACAAACATTTTATGAATGGAGGATGCCTTTAGGCACATGGACCTTTTTGTTTTATCTGTGTTTTTCCTTCCTCCGTTCATTGTCTCTTAAAAAAAAAAAAAAAAAAAAATTGTATAGCATTGGAGTTTAGTAAAATATGAGCTATGAGATTCAAAACACAATAGCAGAAGCAAAACTCGACAGTTGATGATTGTTTTTATTGCAGTATACGTTTGACTCCGATACTGTCAGTCTATATTTCGGTATACTTTTGACTCCGATACTGTGACTGTCATGTAATCAGTGTTACATTAGTTTGGCAATGTTAAAACCTTGCGTGCCATTTGAGTGTTACGGTAGCTTTATCATACGAGCGATAGCGAGCCTGCAATTTAGGAGGAACCAGCCTTCGCCAAGGGCATTTTTCTACCTCGAAGGTGGCGCTTTTATATTTTGTTAAAGCTTGATGAAAGTCTAGAGGGGAAACTAAGGTAAGGTAGTAGTTCCCTTTCCAATGTTCCCTTACCCACTCTAAACCACTGTTTGGACACTTGATCCTCAGTGTTTTGGAGGACAAGCAACCTAGAAGGGTCACTAGATCTGTTGTTGCTTGATTTCCTTTGTACTCCTTTGTACTCCTTTGTATGTATATATGTATAAATAAATATATTCCCTTAAAGGATCTGTGGTTATGCTACGAGAGTCTAGAGCATTGTTCCCTTTTATCTGTAGACAGTTAACCCCTTCACTACCATTATGTGATGTCACCATATTCTGGTTACCATTAGACGATTTCCTTTAGTTTGTTATCTACCTCTACGACTCAAATGGGTAAATACGATCTCAATAAACCCTCTTGGATCCATTATTAGGGTAGATGGGTAGTTTTTCTGGTCCCCCCTTCTTCCTCATGTTTGGCCTCATTAGTATTCAGAGTGTAAGACCTTAGGCCCATTAGTTTGTCGACTTTAACCCTTTCACGCACAAGACGCGATTTGAGCCTATTCTGGGATACTTTAAACTCTTTGTGACCATCAGGGGTGTTTATTAGTTACTTCAACCTCTGCAGATGTCTTTGAGTGAGCTGTGGGCAGAAAACTAATTTTGGAGAGGTAATTATAAGATTTGAGATACCGGTAACTATATTTCTGATTGCTAATCGGCAACCCCTGCGTCCACACGTGCGTGAAGGGGTGAAGACATTTCGCCTCATTTCTGTGTCAATATTAAGACCTTTTGTGCTATTTAGGTCTCGATATTTTGTTCTGGCGAACAATAGTGAGCCTGTAATTTTGGAAGAACCGGGACATTTTTTCTACCAAAAAATTTACAAATTAATCTAGAAAGGGGATCTAATGGATTTTTGTAAAAGTTTGATGGAGGGCTATGGAGGAAACTAAAAACAATAATAAATATATGAAATAATTGACCAAAAATAATACCCTTCCCCTTAAATTGCATAAAATCAACTGCTTTTAGCCAGAATCAAAGGTCAAAAGGCGTCACGGTACTGAAGGGGTTAAGAGGGTTTGTGGTTATGTTACGGTAGCCTAGAACAGTAAACCTGGTTTGTTCTGTAGACAGCTATTAGGTGAATATCGCAAGGGGAGGTGTGGTGGAGTGGTCTTGCCACTGGCCTGGTAATCCAAAGGTCCCGGGTTCAAATCCCGATGTATCAATGGGAAGATATTATTGGGATGGAATTTGTGCTGTACCTGGTATCAGTGCATTACCACAAGCCCACCGAAACGGTAATAAAATACCCTCATTGTTCCCTGATTAAATAGCACTGTATGAATATTCCCATATTCAAAATATGCTATAGGGGTGCAATGCCTGGTGAGTTATCTGCTTAACAGGTGGCGTTGTGTGTGTGTAAGTGTGAGAGTCCGAGTGTAGGGGGTGAGACAGTGAAGCACGGGAACGAGGTGGCTTCAGAGATGGGGTCGTTTCGGGCCATGAGTGAGCACCGTGCCTCATGTTAGGGCAAGATGGCAGGTGCTCGTTGTGCTCTACGTGCTTCACATGTCTCACTCCCTAGACTGGAACAAGACTTCACGGGCTTCACTGTGCATTGTAAAGCGGTGAATGTTAAGGCTCTCAGCCTATGCCCGAGAGGAAGTAAGTTGGAATATAGAAGAAAAAAAAAAAAAAAAAAACACACATAAATAATATAACAGGGAGTGATTATTGTTCGTATATTCTAGGACATGTATGACTGTGAAAAGCACTGTTGTCTGGGAAAATCATAAAGTAACATTGTAATGATAATCTAATATATTAATTTCCCTCCCAACACCAAACACCTCCCAATGAAATAAACGAAAGCATGTGATCCTCCCGGGATAACACAACATAACTGATAGTTTCTGTATTAGCTTTGAACCAAACTGCATGGATGATTCTATGCTTGTATATTTAATTTAAGTTTTAAAATATTATGCTCCAATTTAACCCTTTCAGTAACATGGCGTCATTTTAATTTGATTTCTGCGACATGAATAATTTCACTCACAGAAATTGCCTCCGGCAATTACCAAGCTTCAAAATATTTCACTTAACCCTTTTTTACTACCACAGATCCATCTTAAGCTGCACAAAAGCGTCTAAACATAGCTAGAATACAATTAAACAGCCGTCGCCGGTACAAAAGGGGTTAACATCACCATTAAAACACTCCTGGAATAATTAATGGTTCCTCAGTCTGGCACGAGCCAGCAGGAGGTCATTATCCAAGAAATTATAAACTAGGCCCAGATATCACCGGTTTGTGGGAATTATAATGGTAAAGACTATCTCAATTAACCCTCTGACTTCCATAGCCCTTTCCTAATCGGAATAAAATTGTGCAATAATAGACGGAAGACAGAACATAAATGCGTATTGGATGTTGAAAAGGTTATAAACTCGGGCCAGATATCCCCCGGTATGCTTCCAGGTTAGTTGATTGAGAAGGGTCGGGCTCAGCAGGTAACACAGGCCCAGCTCACTCCCCAGAGCAGAGGCCTCAGTCAGGGTAGAGTATATTATTTTTTTTTTTTTTTTTTTTTTTTTTTTTCTATGTGATTGAGGGAGGCAAAAGGCATAACTGCCTATAGCGAGTGCCTCCCCCATAGTTGAAAGAGTGACAGGGCCAAAATCAAGGGACGTTCGAGCCAAAATGCCTGGACACACGGAGTTTGAAGCAATTTAAGTCATAGGAAGAGGGAAAGACTGATTCTGGGAGAGAGTTCCAGAGCTCAGATATTGAGTAGAAGAAAGTTTGAGAGTAACGTTTCACTCTTGGGTTGGAGAGTTGCACAGAGTAGGGGTGGGATTGAGTTGCAAGACGGGTACCACGTGCCCTACGTAAAGGAGGTGGTATGCACTGGGATAGCTCTGAGGAACACTGACTATTATAGTAGCGATAGAATAGCGAGAGAGATGCAACATTGCGGCGGAGAGAGAGAGATTGCAGAGAGTTGGTGAGTGGACGGGAGTTAATGATACGAAAGGCCTTCCTTTCAACTTTGTCTAGGAGAGCGGTGTGAGAGGAACCTCCCCACACATGTGAACAATACTCCATACAAGGGCGCACTATGCCCCTGTACAGAGCAAGAAGCTGTGCAGGGGAAAAGAACCCCCTAAGGCGGTTGAGCACACCCAGCTTCTGGGAGGCTGCCTTAGCAAGACTGGTAATATGGTCCTTCCAAATGAGAGCAGAAGAAAAAGAGACACCAAGAATATTGAGAGAAGATGAAGGGTTGATTTTTGTATTGTTGAAGAACAAGGGATAGTCCGCTGGGAGATCCTGACGGGTAGATAGATGGAGAAATTGGGTTTTGGAAGCATTAAAGTTAACAAGGTTTTCTCTGCCCCAATTGGAAATAGTATTTAGATCAGAATTTAAGAGTTCTATGGCTTCATTACGTTTGTCGTTGAGGGATTGCTGGCTGGGGCGTTCTGAAAAACTAATGGAGTAGTGTAAGGTTGAGTCGTCTGCGTATGAATGGATGGGAATTAAGGTACAGTTAAGGAGATCATTTATAAAAATTAGAAAGAGAATAGGAGATAGGACAGAGCCCTGAGGAACACCGGAGTTTATAAGGTGAGGAAGTGAACAATGGCCGTCCACAACCGCAGCTATGGAACGGCCGGAAAGGAAATTAGAGACAAAGGCACAGATGGAGGGATAGAAACCGAAGGAGGGTAGTTTAGAAATTAACGATTTATGCCAGACTCTATCGAAGGCTTTCGATATGTCTAGTGCAATAGAAAAAGTCTCACCGAAGTCCCGAAAGGACTATCTATTATTGCTTTCGTTTCCTCCCTAGACCTCCAACAATCTTAATGATGTATCCTCAAGATCTCTCTTCGTGATCAATGTATAAATTTTTCGGTAAAAATAAACACCTAAGTGGAACAAAAGATCTTAAAATTGCCAACTATTGGGGCTAAACATGAGGGAGAAGGGGGTCCAGAAAAAATCAACATCCCCATAAGGAATATGGGGCCGGATACACAATGCAACATGAAGTTTAACGTAACCTTAATGCTTCCAAACCCACAGATAGAAGCTATACAATATATTTGGTACACGTTGTCTCCAATAATACATATGTAGCATAAACTCAAAATATGAAGTCAAGCAAGAAGAGTGAAAGTAATATAATTATTATGCACATAGATACACTTACTTTATGTTCAGGATTAAAAATCATCATTTAGTTAGTGTAATTAATGTTATAGTAATGTGTACTTAGCACTAATAACAACATGCGTAAATATAGCGGCGCCAGCTTTTAATGAAATTAATGTTTGCCCAATGAAATGCTATTGTTTCTATTTTCAATATTAACACATTAACTTTAATGATTACGTAAGTTAAAATATCTAAACCATTTTCCGTGTACTCGACCCATAGTTATTGTTGTTGTTGTTGCAGTTCCCCAGATTTGTCTGGCCGAACAGTCCCGAATCCAGTTGACCGAAGTCGCTCCAGATGCTAGATTCCCTGAAGGGGCCAGGGTAAGATTAAATCTGTCTCTGAGAGGGCAGCAGGGGAGGGGATCATCAGCCCACGGGCTTGAACCCCCGGGCCAATGCCCCCACCGTCCGCAGGCCCCCTTGCAGTGCCACCCAATTGGGCGATCTCGCCAGCACCTAGAAGGAAAAGTGGTAAAATGAAAGAGACAGACAGAAATTGGTAAGGTTGGGTAGAGGATGCCAACCTCACTCTGAATAGGACCAGCCCACACCCTACACATCGTTTTTAGAGATAGAGATGATATTTGAAACTAGGAGTAATCTGAGACCGGGGGCTGTACAGCCTGCGCATTACGGGCTTCCTACTTTCCATCTTTCTTCCTGATGCGGTAAATAAAAACCACCAGGCGCTCATTAAGGCCTACAATACTCCGCTAAATCCCCGAGGGTGTCGCGTGTGGGGAGGATACTAGGTCAGGGAGGCAGGTGGGGTAGGACTGGATCAATGGTGGTGTGTCTGCGGCAGGTGGTGTCATAGCCCCCCACCCCACCCCACCTAACCCCACACACACACACACACACACACACACACACACACACACACACACACACACACACACACACACACACACAACATCTGCACTAATTACCCCAGCACCTTACCCACCATTACCCTTCACTACTTCTGTCGTCTCGGGCCGGAGTCACCCAGGCGTCTTAACTTCTATATTTTATGAATATTCCGATTTCCGGTCGTCATTTAACCCTTCTGTACTGGTGACGTCAATCTGTGGTAGTATAAAGATTAACTAAGATAGTTTGAGGACCTTTTGAAACTGAATAAAATCGTCTACTGGTAGCACCGGTACTGAACGGGTTAACAAATTCATCGATATTTTGGAGAATTGCCCTTACATACTTTCTACTAAATTATACAGCTTATATTTATTGATAGTATTTGTGTTTTATGTTAATATTATCGTTATTATTGTCAATGGGTGAGAACATCTGTTAGGTGTGACATCTTATAGCAAACTGCAAATATTCGTAACTCCAAGAAGGATTCGTAGCCCATACAGGTTAAGGGTAGATGTGGTGAGAGGTCAGCCACCTATCATTCGCAAACATGATTAAGACACCTATTATCTGGGCCCCTAGTTCCTTAGTAGGTTGGTGGATCAGGAATATGTATTTGTTTTTCTATGTGGATGAGGTAGACAAAAGGCAGAACTGCCTGTGACGAGTGCCTCTTCCAGAGTTGAAAGAGTGATAGGGACGAAATCAAAGAATGTTCGAGCCAAAATGTCTGGGCGCACGGAGTTTGAAGCAACTTAAGTCATAGGATGAGGGAAAGATGGATTCAGAAAGAGAGTTCTAGAGCTCAGCTGTTGAATAGAAGAATGATTGGAAGTATTGTTTCATTCTTGAGTTGGAGAGTTGCACAGAGTAGGGGTGGGATATATATACTTTCTTCTATATCGTAAACACTTTTTTACCGTTGACGTCATATTATATATACTGTATTCTAGCTACATATATTAATTTATTTTGTTTTGCAGTTTAACAAGGATCTGGGGTAGAATAAAGGATTGAAATAGTTATACGCCTCTTATTTTCTGGAGGCCCTTTTTAAGCTGAATAAAATCGCCTACTAGCAGGCAGAATAGAGTTAAAAGGATATCACCGGAACTGAATGAAATTATGCAATTATTGTCTAGGCCTATAATTATCTTATTCAACCTACATTATGATATCTGATTACCACAGTCGCCTATATACAGTATATTATATATAATATTTGTCAATAATGTTGTCTGTTGAAATTAATTAAAGTTTGTTCTTCAAAATATGCCGTCATTATTATACGGCATGTGTCCTTTCACATCTCTCCTGGCATCATAATTTATATTAAAAAAAAAAAAAAAAATCAGCCATTGTTTTTTGTAATCTATATTAATATTGGACACTATGCTTTCAATGTCTTTACTCTTTCGCTTGATTTCCTAGTTTTCTTATTTTCTCACTCTCCCTGACCTCCATATATTGTCAACCTCTCCCATTTTCCCTTCACTCTTCATCCATGTCTCTTCAGTAACAGCGACCATCGTACGATAACTTTCACTTTAAATTTTACTAGTAACGAACCAAATAGTAGCATCGAAAAAGTCCCTAATTTCAAGAAAGCAAACTTCCAAAAACTTAGAGCTATGTTTAAAGAAACTGACTGGAGCTTTTTAATTAACAATAACGACATAAATACATCTTGGAAGTTATTCGAAACCACTTACCTAAAAGCAGTGCAAGACTGCATACCATCGAAAATACGGCGTCTAGGCCATAATAATAAGCCCAAATGGTGGAATAAAGATATTTCAAACTGCCTGCTTGCTAACAAATTGGCTAATGATAGATTAAAATCTTCACAAAATGACGAAGAACGGGTGAAATTTGTAGAGCTACGACGCAAAGCCAAAAAGTTAATTAAGCAAAGTAAAAAGACCTTAGAGTTACATATTGCGAATCAAAGTAAAACAAACCCGAAAGAATTCTATAGTTATATCAGAAAGAAAAAAGTAGTTACTTCAACTGATGGACCGTTAGTCGATGAAAATGGAGAATACACCAAAGACGATGTACAAATGAGTAATGCCCTGAATACCTTTTTTGCATCAGTTTTTACAACAGAAGACCTCAGTGATATCCCTACACCATCGCCGATTCAGATTGATAAATTCAGATGTTCTAAGCAATATCACCGTTACAGAGAGAGAAGTATTGAATTGTTTAGATAAACTCAAGGTAAATAAAACGCCTGGACCTGATACAATCTCGCCTAGAGTTCTAAAGGAAGCTAAGGATGAGCTCTCCAAACCACTGACATTACTATTCAATAAATCCTTGCAGTCTGGAACTATGCCTGATCAGTGGAAGCTAGCCAACGTAACACCGATATTCAAAAAAGGCAGCAAATCCCTACCCAGTAACTATCGTCCAATTAGCTTAACCTCAGTTGTATGTAAAATGCTAGAAACGGTCATACGAGACAGACTCGTAAATCACTTAGAGGAAAATAACATACTTAAAGATACTCAACACGGCTTTCGTAAAAAACGTTCCTGTTTAACAAACCTCTTAGACTTCTTCCACGATATCCTCAACCTCTACGATGAGAGTAAAGCTGTAGATATTATATACCTTGATTTTCAAAAGGCCTTTGACAAAGTTCCCCACAAACGTTTACTGCTAAAACTAAAAGCGCATGGAATACAAGACGGTGTGTTGAAATGGATAGAAAATTGGCTCAGCGACAGAAAGCAAAGAGTAGTCATAAACGGTAAGGCATCTAAATGGACCAATGTAAGTAGCGGGGTACCCCAGGGATCGGTACTAGGACCAATTCTCTTTCTAATTTACATCAATGACATAGATGAGGGTCTCGCCTGTACAATCTCAAAATTTGCTGACGATACAAAAATTGCAAATAGCGTACTCTCAAAAGAACAAGTTGACAATATGCAACACAATCTAGATATATTGTCACATTGGGCCCATATTTGGCAAATGAGTTTCAATGCGGATAAATGTAAAGTACTACATATCGGATACCTAAATGAGAAAGCAAACTATTCGATGAATGGCACTCAGCTTAAGAATGTAAACAGAGAAACCGATCTGGGAGTAACAATATCGAGTAACCTAAAACCGAGTCAACAATGTTCAGAAGTTGTTAAGAAGACAAACAAAATAATTGGCTTTATAGGCAGGTCATTTGAGCATAAATCCAAAGACGTTATCCTAACCCTTTACAATTCCTTAGTCCGCCCTCTTCTGGAATACTGCGTTCAATCCTGGTGCCCTTATTACCAAAAAGATATTAACAAGCTAGAACGAGTTCAAAGTAGAGTTACCAAAATGATACCTAGCCTAAAGAACAAACCATACGAAGAGCGTCTTAGAGAATTAAATCTATTTCCTTTAACCCAGCGCAGATTAAGAGGTGACTTAATTCAAGTGTTCAAATCATCAAAGGCATCGACAATATGAACTGTAGTAAGTACTTCACTATCGACCAATCTAATTACACGCGGGGAAACGGTTGCAAAATTATTGGTAAATCTTTTAACTCACACGAATCTAAGAATTTCTTCTTCAATCATGTTGTCAACTTGTGGAATGGGCTTCCCCGAAACGTTATAGACTGCATCACCGTTGATTCATTTAAACTCCGCGTAGACAAATATCTCGCATCAAACCCGCGACTGACTGCGTTTGTAAATGAATAACTTTATGTTATCCCCCCCTCAGTTACTAACCCATCTGTCCCCTACTAACTTCCTAATCCTGCCACGGACATTAGTTCCAGGGCAGTAATTCCCTTTCCAATGTTTCCTTACCCACTCTAAACCACTATTTGGACACTTGATCCTCAGTGTTTTGGAGGACAAGCAACCTAGAAGGGTCACTAGATATGTTGTTGCTTGATTTCCTTTGTACTCCTTTGTACTCCTTTGTACTCTTCCTTCTCTGCTTTCATTATTTGTTTTCCTAATTTATTTATTTTATCACCCACTGCTCCAATTCTCTAAAACATCCCTTCTTCCTTGAATTAAGGGGGACATGGTTGTTTTTTCTGACCCCCCCCCCCCCCTTCTCCCTCATGTTTAGCCTATATAGGTGATTTTAGGCCTTTCAACCCATTTAGGTGTCGACTTTTTTTCCTGGCGAGGGAGTCGATTATTTCCTGGCGAGCGATAGCCAACCTGTAATTTTATGAGGAAGTATTTTCTACTGAAAATGTACAAATTTATCTAGAAGGGGGATCTTGGGGATGTTTTTTAAGCTTGATGGAGGTCTAGGGAAACATAAAAATAAATGCTAAATAAATAAGCAAATCGTTCCTCCCTCCCTTGTCCCTTCTTCCTTAAACTCCCACGACACACACCAACATGTCAGCAGAAGTCCAGGGCCTGGTTTTGATTTAGATAATATTTCTTATTCCAGTCATGTTTCTCCTTGTTCATCACTACCCCTCCCCTCTCTCTCTCTCTCTCTCTCTCTCTCTCTCTCTCTCTCTCTCTCTCTCTCTCTCTCTCTCTCTCTCTCTCTCTCTTTCTCTCTCTTTCTAGGTAACAAAAGAAAACAACAAGAAAACAGTTATGCATCAGTAGTATACAATATTTCTCAACTTCCTGCTTTACTCTGAATTTCCCATTAGAAATTGTATCATTCTGCTGGGGGCCTTGTTTACCCAAATAGATGTTAGGCTATGCCGACCCAAGGTCGGAGGGAGTGATGGGTGGGGAGAGAGCCATCTACTTGGCTATCCTTAATAATAATCTTCTGGTTACTTATATAGCGTCCGTATCTCCTCCTTCGAGGATTCACAAGCGCTTGGCTTTCTTTAGTCTACCAGAGACCATTACATAAGAACATAAGAACACACACTAATGAACATAAGAAAATGGGAGTCTGCAGAAAGCCGATTGGCCTAAGCAAGGCAGATCCCTGTCCCACACAACCCCAAATCAATTTCAAAGCCCAATTATAGGCTCAACACTCTAATACCCTGAGGATCATCTTACCAAAAACGGGTTTAGAGATTTAAACGCAGGATTTATGGGGGTCTGCAGAGCGCCTGATTGGCCCAACCCCGGATTGATCCCTTCACACCAACACCATGTCGTCCATATGGCTTATCCAATTTTAATCTTAAAGCTCCCTACAGTTTTAGATCCCACTTTATATGGCAGTTGGTAGTCTATTCCACCCAATCTACAACGTCTGTTACCAAACCAATATTTGCCTATATCTCTTTCTGAAACGAGATTTATCTAATTTGAAACCATTGGTACGAGTTCTTTTGCTATCACTGAGCTTTAGTACAATTGTCATGTCGCCTTTGTTAATCCCACTAACCCACTTGAACACCTCTAGCATATCCCCTCTAACTCTGCGTCTCTCTAACGAATGTAAACCTAATTTCTTCAACCTTTCTTCATACGGAAGAATTCTAATATTATGGATCATTTTTGTCATTCTACGATGTACTCTCTCCAACAACTCTATGTCCATTCTTGTAATAAGGACACCAAAATTGGACAGCATAATCCATAAAATTATGGGGTCTCACTAATGACCAGTAAAGTTTTTAAGATATACATCAGCAGTTCTGTTACTCACAATCCTAGAGATGAACCCGGCATCCTGTGTGCCTTATTACGAAACGGCCTATACACTGTTTTCTAGGCTTCAAACTCATTGCTAACAAACACACCTAGATCTTTCTCGCAGTCTGAATTTTCTAATTCTAAATTAGACTAGTTTATAATTTAAACATTTGTTTGCATCTTTCCTATCTTTTAATACCTTGCATTTGTCAATGTTATAAACTTCATCTGCCAATTTACGGACCATTCATTGTAAGGTATCTAGATCCCTTTGGAGATTTGCCACTCTATATCGCTCATCTGAATCAATTGATCTCCCCATTGTAGTCTCGGTCTGCGAATTTACTTCTCCTTACTAGCCTCCCTTGTTCCTTCTCGTCTTCCTATACCTAAACTCTAGGTCATTTATGTATATAAGAAACAACAGGGGACCGAATACCGATCCATGGAGGGAACACCAATGTTGACTGCTCCCCACTATGACTTGGTACCATTTAGGCTGACTCTCTGTTTCCTACCAAGTAGCCAATTTTGCTTCATGGGGGAGATGGTAACCGCCGGCTGTATCCAGGAAAAACTTTTCAATCTGAGCGGGGAGTGAACGCGAGACCTTCAAGATGGGAATCAGAAACGCTATTCAACTGAGCCAGCGGGGACGGATGGCTTTGTAGCAAATTAATTTATGATAGCATAAACTTCGGACTACATACTAGGGACCCCGCAAGGTAGGGACCCACTGCCTGACACTTTAAAGATACAATACTCATTGCCTTTTTTTTTTTTTTTTTGTTGAGAGAGAGAGAGAGAGAGAGAGAGAGGGGGGGGGGCTATTATTACACGATGGTATTCCGATTCGGAAGGGTATATGGATGGCAGATGGGTTAATTGCGACAGTCTTTACCCATATAATTCACCCAGATCTTTCCTAAACTGTATACAATCGTCTAATAAGAGCCAGAATAGACTGTCAAAACGAGTCATGATCCTTAAAGGGCTAATTGGATCGCCGAGCTCTGCCACAAACCAACCCATAACCCCACCCCATCCCCCAAACACGGATACCCTTCCCAAAGCCAACCACAGCATATAAGCTTACACTTAAAACATAAGGTAACATATGATAATAAAACATAAGGTAACATATGATAATAAAACATAAGGTAACATAATGGATAATAAAACAGAAGGTAACATATGATATGAGAATAAACATAAGGTAACATATGATAATAAAAAATAAGGTACAAATATGATATGATAATAAAACATAAAGGTAACTGATGATAATAAAACCTCAGGTAAGCTATGATAATAAACATAAGGGAAAATATGAGAATAAAACATAAGGTAACCATAGGATAATAAAAACATAAGGTAACAGATGATAA
Organism: Paralithodes platypus; assembly: GCA_032716605.1. NCBI lineage: Eukaryota > Metazoa > Arthropoda > Malacostraca > Decapoda > Lithodidae > Paralithodes > Paralithodes platypus. The sequence goes on along the minus strand of CM064573.1, from coordinate 41,184,905 downwards.
AACAACATAAGGTAACATATGATAATAAAAAATAAGGTGGTACAGATATATGATAATAAAACATAAGGTAAATATATATGATAATAAAACATAAGGTAACATATGATTAATTAAAACATAAGGAAACATATGATAATTTAAAACCTAAGGTAACATATGATAATAAAACATAAGGGTAACATATGATAATAAAACATAAGGTAACATATG
>CM064573.1:40978890-41184595 GCA_032716605.1 Paralithodes platypus | reverse complement strand
AGGGTCTCACCTGTACAATATCAAAAAATTTGCTGACGATACAAAAATTGCCAAAATAGCGTACTCTCAAAAGAACAAGTTGACGATCTTCAACACAATCTAGATAAATTATACAATTGGGCCCCAATTTGGCAAATGAGTTTCAATGCGGATAAATGTAAAGTACGACATATCAGCAGATACCTAAAATGAGAAAGAAAACTATTCGATAGGAATGGCACTCAGCTTAAGAATGTAAAACAGAGAAACCGATCTGGGAGTCACAATATCGGTGTAACCTAAAACCGAGTCCACACGGTTCAGAAGTTGTTAAGAATGCAAAATAAATAATTGGCTTTATAGGCAGATCATTTGAGCATAAATCCAAAGACGTAATTTTAATATAATCCGAACCCCGTTACAATTCCTTAGGTCCGCCCTCTTCTGGAATACCTTGCGTTCAAGCTGGTGCCGCTTATTACCAAAAAGACATACACAAGCTAGTAGACTCAACTATAGAACGACGGTTCAAACGATAGAGTTACCAAAATGATACCTAGCATTAAAGAACAAACGATACGAAGAGAGTCTTAGAGAATTAAATCGATGTCCTTTAACCCAAGCGCAGATTAAGAGGTGACTTAATTCAAGGTTCAAAATCATCAAAGGCATCGAAACACTATGAACTGTAGTAAGTACTTCAATACATCGACCAATTCTTGCTAATTACACGCGGGGAGGAAAAGGAAACGGTTGCAAAAATTATTGGTAAATCTTTTAAACTCACACGAATCTAAGAATTTCTTCTTCAATCGAGTTTGTCAAAGTGTGGAAATGGGCTTCCCGGAGACGTTCTAGACTGCAGCACCGTTGATTCATTTAAACTTCGCCTAGACAAATATCTCGCATCAACCAACCCGGTCCGTCGGACTGCGTTTGGAAATGAATAACTTGACTTTTTCCCTATCCCCCCTCAGTCTGAACACTACAACAAATCTGTACCCCACTAACTTCCTAATACTTCCTATCGGCCAGTTAGTGGCACAGGCAGTAGTTCCCTTTCCAATGTTCCCCTACCCAATCTAAACCACTGTTTGGACACTTGATCCGCCCCCCCCCCCCGTGTTTTGGAGGACAAGCAGCGTAGAAGGGTCAACGAGATCTGTTGTTGCTTGATTTCCTTTGGACTCCTTCATTGTCTTCCTTTGTTACTCTCTTCTCCCAGTCTCTGATTTGCCTGTGACACCACACATCCAGATCCGGCCTTCCAGCCACACTAATGACACCACCACCCCAACCCCCTCAATCTCCATTATACCAAACATTAATGATTCTACAGCTTAAGTTTTTTGTTCTGTACCCCCTCGGGGTTTCAGGGAGGCTACAACCAAACCGATATCCCACCTATAGCTCTAGCCAGTTTAAAAGTAAGGCTAGATCAATACTAAAACGCGTCACTAGCTAACGCAGGGGTGCGATAATTCACATTTATATTATCACACGAGTTGTGGAACACATTAATTCACACATGTAAGGAACATAATCAATGAGAATCACCCCGAAATAAATAATGTGAATATGTAGGGGACTTTCCCAGAACTCAGACCTGTGCGTAATCGCGCTAATACGCCTTACCATTTGGAACAGTGTCTCAAGCCAATAGGGAAAAGGTGCTTGTGTCAATATTCAGGCCATTTGCTCCACAGCCCCTTTTTTTTTAAGTTACAGAGGTTAGTGGTTACAAAGTCTGGCCGGGCGGGTGCCCAACCCCGAAAGGGGTTGAAATAGGGGAGCTATTCCCCCCCCCCCCCCCCCCCCCCCCCCCCCCCCCCCCCCCCCCCCCCCCCCCCCCCCCACTCCCCCCCCCCCCCCCCCCATGCAAAGGCGGCTTTCTAGGGCCTTTCCTAGCTGATGCTGAGAGGATTGGGTTCTAGTCATGTGGTGATGGGCTGGTCTATCAGAGTGAGAACTGAGCGATCTCTGCCATACCCATAGCTTACTCTGACTGTTCCTTTTACTTATATATTTTCTAGATCTCAAGTCTCTTCCGTGGATTGACCTCCCAATCTACTAAGATTGGAAGCCAAAGCGTCACATTTTTCCTTTGCCCCTCAACTTTCTCTTCATAATTACTGAGGGGCACAGGGCCCTGGGTTGGGCTTTGGTTTCCCGGGCGTTTCCTCACCCTCCCCAGCTCCGCGCCATGGAGTGGCTTCGGTCACCCAAACTTTATTGTGGTCGGCAGGGAGGGTTCTGTGGGGGCGCTCGGTTATGGCCTTGGCCTTGCTCGGGGCCTTGGGGCTGTTCGGCCAGGCAGCTTGGGGAACAGCAACAACAAAGTCTGGCCTACCTATAATGGACGAACTTTAGTTAATAAATGTCGAAAATCGCTATAATAATGCCACAATTTCTACAGCATTGCTCTACAATAGTTCATTCCAGGACATTGCTGGAATGACGCTACAATTTCTACATATCGCTCTGAAATGGCTCAAATCTCCAGAATATCGCAAAAATTAATATTCGGTAGATGTAAATAAAAAGCCTCTAGATCGAAGTAAATACCTTTAGATCAAGCGGGAAAGTAGCTAAATTGGCAACACTGCTCCTCGGCATCCGAGTTCATTTTCTGTAGTTCAGTTCTGATAGTAATACTGAGATTAGCCCTCCTTAACTCGTTCAGTACCGGTGCCTTCCTTTTAACTTGCTTCTGGCTACTATTACACTATTTGTATTCAACTTAAATAGGGCCATCAACAATTATCAGGCTTTGAACTACCTCATTTAACCCATTTTACTACCACAGATCCTATTTAAACTGCACAAAATCGTCTAATCATATCTAGAATAAAATTATAAAGACGTCGCCGGTACAGAAGGGGTTAATGATTATACTGCATCTTGGCAGTTTATTCTGGCTATTATTAGACGATTATTTGCCTGTAACAAGTGTCTCTCCCAAAACCAAAAGAGTGACAGAGAGCCAAATTCAAGGGACGTTGTAGTCAAAATCCTACACGATGTTTAACGCAGTCTATCCTATGAAGATGAAGGAAAGATTGATCGAGGGAGAGAGTTCCAGATTTCACTAGCTGAGTAAAAGAAAGGTTGAGAAAATTTGCCAATTCTTGGATTGGAGAGTTGGACAGAATAGGAGTGGGACTGTGTTGAAAGGGGGGTGCCTCGCACTCGCCCTAATGGAGGGGATATGCACTGAGAGAGCTCTGAAGAACACTGACTGCTGTAATAGCGATAGAGCAACTAAGCACAAAGTAGAATACTATAGATGACATGTTTTATATACCGGTACATCTTCTATATATAAGTAGCCAGACCAGAGATGCTACATAAAAGTGTGCGACCACCTTGATTACACTTAATTACAACTTTCCTTACACATACTTGCATAATGAATAATATAAGCGGTCCACTAATGTTCAGTGACTGTAGGAAAGATCTGAACCTGGTTGCCTAAAATTTAATGGGCCCCCGCAGCCCCAGGTACACTTAAACATGATTGTCTGCTTGCCAAGGCACGTCCCCTGCAGCTTATTCCTCCCCCACACCCACTGTCAACCTCACTTCCGCAGGCCTACACGCACGGACACATTAAAATGTTTCATCTAACGTAGAAAATTGCGAATAAAATCAATCCCTCTATAGAGAAAAGATTGCAATTGGCCAATCCAATTACCCACCACACAATGAAGTGTCATTCATCCCTATCAATTTGTTATACCAGGGTTTTTACCAGGTTTTGAGATTGGATTTGGTAGGTTTTACGTAACTGGAGAAGTCAAAATCAACACAGGCATAGAAGAAATAAAGGATACATATAACACCGAATATATTTACGAACAGTATTTATTGATCTACTTCTAGCTTAACAATACTAACAGTTAACTCACAAACCTTTTATGAAACTCTCATAAGTCTATGATATGTTAAACAAAGTAAATCGTATTGAACTCTAACTTATTTAGGTACCTTTGCACTGGTGAGAATTTAGGCAGAGTCAATACTTGTGGACTCTATAACTTATTTAAGTACCTTCGCACTGGTGAGAATTTAGGTAGAGTCGAGACTTAGGGACTCTGTCGCTATTAGCTATTTATACCTTATCTCTGGGTATAGACGTTATGGTGAGTTTTCAATATTTACTCCTATACTAAACACTTGGAGCTTGAGTGGTGATGAGTTGAGGTAACAGCTAGTGGGGTCTTCTGATTCTCCGTTGGGCCGTCCAGGTTGGCCTGCCGAGTGGATAAGTTGTTTGGGATACAGATGTATTAGCTGGCTTTAGATCTTGAAGGAAAGTTCCTTAATGTCATGACACCAGGCACTTTCATCGGACGAACGTGAGTGGTTTTAGCTGGACATGTCCTGGCTATCCTGATCGCTATGCTAATCGTTGGTGAAGTTCCGTTTCGGTACTCTTGATTTGGGGTCTTTAATGTGATGTCTCTGATGTCATGACACAGTGACAACGTATTGGGCTAACGCGAGGAGATAGTAGATTCGCTCGATCTGCCACTGACCGTTATATGAGGTTCAAAGAACTTGGGGCGGTGTTTAAACCTTTTAATTGCAAGTGTCCGCTACCATGGTGTTGAACAGATGCACTAAGGACTTCTGTATGCGGAGTGCCAGTGGTGACGGTTTCTCGCAAAGCCCTACCTAGTCGAATGACCTTGTCATGATAAGTATCTCTCGGTAGTTTTTAGAGTGCGGATTTAGTAAGAGCAGTAAGGTGGGGACATGTCTGCGAGGTTATACTTCTAGTACTAAAAAGTGCAGCCTATTGGGGATCTTAATGTTATTCCCTATACCATGGTATGCGATAACAATAATTCCTCGTTAGGGAAAAGAACTCCAGACCTGTAGAGATATTCGTCATGACTTCAATCTCTAGTTGAATGGGAGGGTAATTTTAGGGCTACACCACTAACATGTCACTGTTATCAAGCCCTACAATTGCTTGCCTTATTCAGGTTTCGTCGGAGTACTGACAACTTCAGCTGAGATGTCCCATGGCAGTTGTGTGGGGGTCAAAAGGTCATAAGTCCAGGGGGCCGTATCCAGGGGGAATTAGGAGGACCCATTAGAAGTTTGCGGGCAGGTGAGTCGGCTTCCAGTTGGAAGAAGGGTGCAAGTGTCCTCTCTAACACCTTAAGAGCGGGTGGTGGAGTATATTTGACCGTGCCGCCCAGCGGGGGTTTTTACCATAAATGGGATTGTTTCCGTGCTCTTTTTCATGCATAAACAAGAGCCAGATCGTAATACAAGTATGTATCCCTGAAAGGGCGTACATTGAGCTTTCCAATGACACCCGAACCATCCTTCTACGATCACTGGTTGTCTTGCAACGTCGTGAAACTGAAGGGCAAAATTGATAAAATACGGCAATTTTGTTACATAATTAAGTGTGTAGCGAGTGAGAGAGGGTGGATGTGTGTTGAGTAAATGTCAGTAGGCCCACGACGGTCGTGGCGAGCGGTCATGAGGTAACCTACGCTCCTCCCACCGCTCGGCTCTCTCTCAGAGCCAATATTGCGCCAAAATTGCACACAGACTTAAGTCGGGCCCCGCCACATTGTCCAGCTTTTTAGATACGGACTTAAGTCGGGCCCCGATAGACAAGGGTTAAGATGGCGATGTTGGTCCTTTTGTCACTGACTGAACACTATCTTCTTTCTGGGAGCCTCGTGGTGTTGTGTTTTGGTGATGGTCTTGCCTGGTGTTACTGGTATCTCCGGGGGGGGGATGATGGTAGCAATTATGGCATCTTGTCTGGTGTTAATAGCAGGTGTAGGGAAATTAGTTGTTTGCGGAGATGTGTAGATTTAGTATTGTTGGTTCTCTCGTACACATGGTTTTGATTGTTGGTTATCTTTTGGTGTAGATGTGTTTTCTTTCTTTGCGTGCAGGTCTGGTCTGGTATGTTTCTTTCTGTATTCTCTGTTGATGATGTCGAACAATTTGGTTATGGTGGGCATCATGTTGATTTTTTTTGTTTTTATGTGAATGAGGGAGACAAAAGGCATAACTGCCTGCAGTGAGTGCCTCCCCCGGATTTCAAAGAGTGACAGGGCCGAAATCAAGGGACGTTCGAGCTAAAATGCCTGGACACACAGAGTTTGAAGCAATTTAAGTCATAGGAAGAGGGAAAGACTGATTCTGGGAGAGAGTTCCAGAGATCAGCAGTTGAATAGAAGAAAATCTGAGAATAGCATTTGACTCTTGGGTTGGAGAGTTGCAGAGAGTAGGGGTGGGATTGTGTTGCAATGCGGGTACTACATACCCTACGTAGAGGAGGTGGTATACACTGGGAAAGCTCCGAGGAACACTGATTATTGTAGTAGCGATAGAATGGCGAGAAAAATGCAACATTGCGGCGAAGAGAGAGAGATTGCAGAGAGTTGGTGAGTGGACGGGAGTTAATGATACGAAAGGCTTTCCTTTCTAATTTATCTAGGAGTGCGGTGTGAGAGGATCCTCCCCACACATGTGAACAATAATCAATACAAGGACCCACTGTGCCCCTGTACAGAGCAAGAAGCTGTGCAGGGGTAAAGAAGCCCTTTGAGGCGGTTGAGCACACCCAGTTTCTGGGAGGATGGCTAAGCGAGACTGGTAATATGGTCTTTCCAAGTGAGAGCAGAAGAAAAAGAGACACCGAGAACATTGAGAGAAGATGAAGTGTTGATTTTTGTATTGTTGAAGAATAAGGGATAGTCCTCTGGAGGTTCCTGACGAGTAGTAAGATGGATAAATTGAGTTTTGGAAGCATTAAATGCAACAAGGTTTTTTCTACCCCAATTGGAAGTAGTAGCTAGATCAGCTGATAAGTATTTTACGGCTTCATTATGTTTACTTCTGAGGGACTGCTGGCTGGGGCGTTCTGGAAAACTAATTGAGTGGTGTAAGGTAGAGTCATCTGCATATGAATGGATGGGACTGGATGTACAGTTGAGAAGATCATTTATGAAAATTAGAAAGAGAATAGGAGATAGGACAGAACCCTGAGGAACACCGGAGTTGATACGATGAGAAAATGAGCGATGGCCGTCCACAACCGCAGCTATGGAACGGCAGGAAAGGAAATTAGAGACAAAGGCACAGATGGAGGGACAGAAACCGAAGGAGGGCAGTTTGAAAATTTCAGATTTACGCCAGACTCTATCGAAGGCCTTCGATATGTCTAGTGCAACAATAAAAGTCTCACCAAAGTCCCAAAAGTTGGATGACCAAGAGTTAGTAAGATATGAAAGAAGATCATCAGTAGAGCGACCCTTAGGAAGCCATACTGGCGATCTGAGAGCAGATTATGAGAAGAGAAATGCTTAAGAAATTTGGAAGCAAGAATAGTTTTAAAAACTTTAGAGATACAAGAGATGAGGGCAATTGGACGATTGTTGGAGGGTTGAGAGCGGTCACCCTTCTTTGGGACAGGTTGAATGAGAGCAAACATCCAGCAAGAAGGAAAGACGTTAGAGGAGAGACAGAGACGAAAGAGTTTGCCTAGGCAGGGAGTCAGCACGGAAGCTCAGTTTTTTAAGAACAACAGGAGGAACACCGTCCGGACTGTACGCCTTCTTAGTATCAAGCCCAGAGAGGGTAGAAAGTACATCTTAAGAAAAGATTAGGATATTAAGCATAAGTAGGAGAGAGGGGCGGAGGGGAGAGGGAGGAATAACACCGGAATCATCCAAGGTAGAGTTTCTGGCAAAAGTTTTAGCAAAGAGTTCAGCTTTGTCAGAGGAAGAAGTGATGGTTGTGCCATCAGAGTTGAGAAGGGGAGGGAAAAACGAGGAAGAAAAGTTGTTGGAGAGGTTTTTGGCTAGATGCCAGAAAGCTTGGGAAGAGCTCGAGTTGGATAGTTCTATCTATCTATCTATTGCCTGACGCCGTGATCCCCGAAGGGGTGGCCACGAACAAACCGCCCCCATGCACCTCCGTCCCCAGTCAGTCAACGCCCCTCCCCCCAACCAGCACCGTCTTCGCTCACGTACCTCCCCACTCCATCCTTCCACCCCTCATTCGGTCCACCTCTCCCTCTCCGTCCCTCCACCCCGCTCTCGCACACCCCCCCAGTCACTCTCTCGCCCTCCACACGGCCGAACCACCTCAAGTTGCTCCCTCTCACACTCTCCAGCACATCCACCTCCACACCACACCTCCCTCCCACTTCCTCACCAGTCTGTCCATCCCTCCATGTAACTCCGCACGCACTCCTCAAGCAATTCACTTCCACTGCTCTCACTCTTGGTCTGAGTCTCTCAACCAACGTCCATGCTTCGCATCCGCAAGTCAGTGCCGGGACTACCACACTGTCATGCAAGGACCCCCCCACTTCCACACTGACCACCCAACTTCTTGTTACTGCCTTCAGCGTTCCTACAACCCCCCTCCCCCGTTGCACCCTCTCCCACACCCCCCCATCCACAGCCCCATCCTCACTCAACACACTGCCCAGACACCCAAAAGAGTTGACGATCTCCATAGCCTGACCGTTCAGCTTCACCTCACACTCTGTGGCTTCACCCCTTTCGAAGACCATAACCTTGCTCTTCCCCGCATTTACCTTCAAATTCCGTTTTTCGCACACTGTTCCAAACTCATTTACCAGACCCTGCAACTCCCATTCATTATCACTCATCAGAACTGTATCATCCGCAAACAGCAGTATAGGTAGCTTCCACTCAATTCCCTCCCTTTTCAGCGATACACCAACATCCACTGCTCTTGATAGTATTTCTTTCATAACTTCATCCATATATACAGTAAACAACCACGGGGACATCACATACACCTGTTTCAAACCAACATTCAGGTCAAAGAACTCGCTCTGCTCACTCTCCACACGTACTGCGGCCTTTGCACCCTCATACATGCTCTTCACTGCTTTCAGCAACTTGCCCTCTACTCCGTATATTCTAAGTACTTTCCACAAACCTTTTCTATCCACTCTGTCATAGGCCTTCTCCAAGTCCATAAAGGCAACATACACCTTTTGTTTCTTCTCCAGATACTTCTCCACAACACAATTCAGGGTAAAAATCTTATCTACACATCCTCTTCCCTTCCTAAAACCTCCCTGCTCGTCGCCTATCCATTTCTCCGTTCTCACTCTCACTCTCTCAATCACTACCCTCCTGTATACCTTCCCTACTACACTTAGAAGACATTCCTCAGTGGTTACCACACACTCCTCTTTCCCCTTTGCCCTTATATAGGGGGACTATTATGCCAGTCTTCCAGTCATCGGGTGCACTCCCCTTCTCCCATGCTAGTTGGATAGTTCAGTGCATTTATTATTGATGAAAGAGTGCTTGGCAAGTCGAAGAACAGATTTGGCTTGATTCCGGGCAGAAACATAGGAAGAATGAGATTTTTTAGTTCTAAGGCGTCAGTACCGTTTGAATGCGTCCTCCTTGTTGTGGACAGCAGTAGCACAAGCATGAGTAAACCAAGATGTTTTTGCATTAGACTGAGAGAAAGAAAATGGAATTTACGCCTCCATGCCTGAGAGGATTACCTCGGTAATGCGTTTAGCACTCTCCGAGGGTCCTCGGCCACGGAAGCAGAAGTCATTCCATGAGAAATCAAAGAAGTACTGCCGGAGAGCCTCCCAGTCGGCAGCGCCACAAGTGCCGCCGGCTGGGAGGATCGAATGGCCTTACTGAAGAGATAGGACAGGTGACGGAGATAAGTTTATGGTCGGAGGAGCCCAAAGGAGAGGAAAGATTGACAGTATAAGAGGAAGGGTTAGAAGTCAGAAATAAGTCAAGAATGTTGGGCCGATCTCCGAAGCGATCCGGGATATGGGTGGGTTGCTGGACCAGCTGCTCTAGGTCATTAATGATAGAAAAGATGTAGGCTTGTTCACCAGGTTGGTCAGTAGAGTGAGAGGAGAGCCATTGGCGGTGGTGAACGTTGAAATCTCCTGAGATGGAGATATCAGAGAAGGGAGAGATAGATAGAATGTGTTCCACTTCATAGTTTAGATAGTCGAAGAATTTGGGAAAGTCGGTATAGAGTTGGTTGAAAGATAGACATCAAACAAATATTTAGTATGAGAATTACAGGATAGTTTGAGCCATATAGTTGAGAATTCAGAGGAGTCAAAATCGGGAACACGAGAGCAAGTGAGTTTGTTGTGCACGTATGCACAATATCCGGTTTTGGCTTTGAAACTAGGATAGAGAAAGTAGGAGTATACAGAGAAGGGGCTGCTGGAAGTTGTTTCAGATACCTGGGTTTCGGTGAGGAAAAGAAGATCAGCTTTGGAGGAGGAGAGATGGTGTTCGACTGAGTGAAAATTAGAGGAAAGGCAGCGAATATTGCAAAAGTTGATAGTAAGAGTGACAGACCGTGGTCCAGAGCATTTAGAGGGGTCGTCAGGGGAATGTCGAGCATGTGTGGGGGTATTTATGGTCACCCCCCCCTGCGGGGTCTTCGTGGCTTCTGCTTTCGTTGTTATTGTTTTTTGTTTTAGTTGCTCCTTCTTCTCTCCTGTTTCGTTTTCTCTGATGATTCTGGCTCCATAGTTGGTTTGTTTGATTTTCTCTTTTTTTCTGAGTTCTTCCTTATATTTGTTGTGGGGATCTTTGATAATCCGGTTATTTTACATATATTCACTTAAATGATCCCTTGAGTGAATTATTGGCCAAGTGAAGGCTGATGAAGAACGTATCTGTACAGTATATAGACCTTGGACTTAAACACAGAGTCCCGGGAAAGAGGTCACCCAGCGGACCCTCTCCCGTTACTGAGTTATGGTAGTGAGGTTAAGGGGGGTGACCTGTTTTTGTTCTGTCCTTTTCTATCTTTCCCTGGCTTGTATCTATTCGGCCCCATTCAGCCTACTGTTTTAAGACGTTTATCCCCATCCAGGTGTCAATATTTTACTGGTGAGCGGTAGCGAGCCAGCATATTTTTTAGCTTTGTTTGACAGCAGGTTAAATTTGTACATTTTTCGATAGATTAATGTCTCCGGCGAAGCCGGATTTCTTCATATAATGCTGGCTCGCTATCGCTCGCCAGGAAGAAATCGACACCTAGATGGGGATAAACGTCTTAAAATAGTTGGCAGAATGAGGCCGAATGGATACAAGCCAGAGAAAGAGAGAAAAGGACAGAAATAACAAAAAGCAGGTCACCCCCCTTAACGTGATGCGGGGTGACCACAGACCAACCACCACACACCACGCTTATAAAGTACCACTACCTCAATCCTCTTGGTATAACTAAACCCGTAATTAAGCAGCGTAGTCAACACTTTATATACTGTGTCGAAGTTGTAATGTTATAGCTACAACCAACGACTTTCAGATTAGTTTTGTTTACCAGAGTGTGTATCTATTGTTCTACCTGTTTTAGTTGGCACCGATTAGCGCGTCGCCCTTCGGCATTTTGTATTATTTTTGTATCTGTGTATGAAGGAGACAAAAGGCAGGCCGCCTGTTACGAGTTACTCCCCCAAATCCAAAAGAGTGACAGAGAGCCAAATTCAAGGGACGTTGGGGTCAAAATGCCATTACACTTGAAGCAGTCTAAGTCATTGGATGAAGGAAAGTTAGGAAACAATTATTGAGGGAAAGAGGTTTATTCATCTGGACAGGTTGCCGATCAAGGCTGACGAGCCCCATCCATTCGGATTTGTAATAGGTTGTCTCCCCTAGATGGGTTGCCGACCAAGGGTGACGAGTCCCTTCCACCCTAGTACTCACATAGGGCTGGTCTCGTGTTTGTTGTTGATTTCGGTGTTTCCGCCCAGCAGATGAATACTGTTTGTGTGTGTGTGCGTGTGTGTTTTAATAATCTATGGCCTATACTTATACCATAAATCATGGCCCTAACGTCTGTAACTCCAAAAGGCCTAGAACAAATGGGCTGTAAATGCTCACCTATTCCCCAGCTGACCTGTCCCAATTGGTAGAAATACTAGATCGATTACCCTAGTCATTTTACTATAGTTATAATTAGTTTAGTCTATTTATGATGAAACTTTGTTATAGTTACTGTAAAGCAATAATGTTCAGATTAAAAGGTACAATCGGATGCCATAAACAATACTAAACATTCATGGAGTGCACCTATTCATGGAGTGCACCTATTCATGGAGTGCACCTATTCATGGAGTGCACCTATTCATGGAGTGCACCTATTCATGGAGTGCACCTATTCATGGAGTGCACCTATTCATGGAGTGCACCTATTCATGGAGTGCACCTATTCATGGAGTGCACCTATTCATGGAGTGCACCTATTCATGGAGTGCACCTATTCATGGAGTGCACCTATTCATGGAGTGCACCTATTCATGGAGTGCACCTATTTCTAATTATGGAAGTATATACTTGGATGCGCATTTATGAACATCATTTTCTATACAGCAACTACAAAACTATATGTACTAACAATTGAAAATCAAGGTCTGTCCATAAATTCATTTATCTATCTATCTATCTATCTATCTATTGCCGGACGTCGTGATCCCCGAAGGGGTGGCTCCGAACGAAAGGGCTCCATGCACCTCCGTCCCCAGTCAGTCGACGCCCCTCCACCCATCCAGCACCGCCTCACTCATATACTTCTTTACTCCATCCTTCCACCTCTCACTTGGTCTACCTCTCCCTCTGTACTTCCACCTCACCCTCATATACTCTCAAGGTGTTCCTTTTCACACTTTAATTAATTTAGATGGTTATAATTGCATAAAGTAAAACGTACGGGGGACACGAATTATTGTGAGTGGGCTAGAGACTATGGTATCCGAGTGTACCCCTCATAGGCAAGAAGTCTGTGCGCAATCCCAGTGCTCAAATTTGTTGAAACACATATTGATTGCATAGAGAGTGAGCAAGACAAATGTGTCTTTGGTGTGACATATACTGTAGGTACAGGAACACAATACGTCAAGGTTAACTGGATCTTGTGCATGTATCCCTCAGTGACGATTAATTATCCATTATTTTCTCATATCACCAATACTAAAAATGGGAAATAAGGTATATAAAATTCATGACTTCACAGTTATTCGTTATGTCATAATTACCAAAATCCAATAATATTCTCTTCATAATTACCTTAAAAGCAAAACAATATCAACATTTATTACACACAAGAAAACTATAATTAGCCTACACGGAAATAATTAAACACAGGTTAGGCGAATTTGGCAATAAATAAACACGAATTCTTGTGGGCCTATTTATTATGATTTGCGTTACCCAGTCGCCACATAAATAACTAATTAACGTGTAAGCCAATTGATTATCAAATCATACAATAATAAATGCAATACTATTTTTCAATCACACACGAATGTATTTTGACAACCTGATGCATGAAAACCAGTCCGCGATATACTAACATTTTGCAACATGCAATCGTTTGCTATGTTAGGCAATACCAATGAGTAACCCAGTCTAAGCTAGTTATATTTGATAGTTATGTCGAATTAGAAAATTGCAAACAAATAATTTGAAATACTTGATTCATTGTGAATATAAAAATGTATGACACCCATCTAATTATTAGACTGTACAGATACCCACTAGTATAGCATAAATGGTGTCAACTTAATCGACCCGATGGTATATGTTTCGGTATCCAACCACGAATACATTAACTTAACCATAGTTCAGTTTATGAATATGCTAAATTAATAATAAGGCACAGGAAATACAATCGGAGCGTCATTCCATTTGGGGAGGTAGAGTTTATTTTGTGTTTGATTTATTTATTTATTATTGATGTTTATAGTTTCCTCCCTAGACCTACATCAAGCCAACCCTGCTCAGGCATATTTGCCCCATATGGGGTCCGCGCGCATGCGTAAAACACGTTTTTCGCGAATATTTCACGGCCGGAGGCCGATGGCAAGAAGTTACGACGACGAGCAGTCAGTCTTCATCGTCCTACGACTGGGAGAGGGTGTGAGCCGCCGCTCTCTCTCCTCCCCTTTCCTGTACCAACCTGTCCGGTCACCATATGGGGTCCATAATCCCAAATGTGTATTACCAATTTCCCCTTCGTATCGTATCGAACTTTGTTTTAGCCCCAGAGTTCTGCCTTGTCACCCAAGACCCTCAGCCATCCCCTCCACGGCCCTGCAACCAAATTAATCCAGCTTATGTAATGTATGAGATATGCCACACTTGTTTTGACCCTTTTTTTTCACTTAATATTTACAGTAGTGTAATTTGCTCTTAACATAATATTAAGCATTAATTGTAGTTTCTATTGGTAACAAGAAATTTAAAATCCATCAATTAGTTTTCGGGTGAGAGCCGTTTAAAGTGCCGGTAACCATATGGGGCCACATGCGAATTTCGCCATACTTCTGGGACTTTGCCTGAGCAGGCTTAAACAAACATCCCCAATATCCCCCTTCTAGATAAAAATGTCTACATTTGTCGGTAGAATTATGTCCTGGCCAAAGACAGGTCCCTCCTAAATTACAGGCTAGTTATCGCTCGCCAGAAAAAATTGATAAGTAAATGGCAGGAAAGGTCTTGATATTCACAAAGAAATGAGGCGAAATGTCTTAAAGTCGCCAAACTAATGGTGCGAATGTCATCAAATATCATACATAATGGGGCTAAACATGAGGGAGAAGGGTGTCCAGATAAACCCTATACCTCCCCATTTGCCATTCCATTGACCCAATGTGTGATGTTTAACGTGCTCTGCTGGTCAGCTGGTGTGTTTACTTGGTGTCCAGGTCGGTCCTCAATCATCATCAGTCCGGGACCACAGTCGGTTTATGCAACCAAGAGGGGCTATTTGTACACTCACGAACCATAGTAAGTATAGAGTAGTTGTATACAACCAAGAGCGGCAGGTTGTACATTCACGACCCACAGTAAGTATAGAGTAGTTTTATACAACCAAGAGGGGCTGTTTGTACACTCACGAACCATAGTAAGTATAGAGTAGTTTTATACAACCAAGAGGGGTTGTTTGTACACTTACGAACCATAGTAAGCATGGACGTATTACAAAAGCACGGATTCAAAACCAAGACCATGTTTGAACTGCGCGAAAACAAAAATGCCATGAAAAGAGCGGCGTGGTGTTAAACTACCTCAGTCAGTCCAGGAGACACAGGCAGTAGGGCGATTCCGGCCAGTATAGTCAACGTGCTTAAACTGGTCTTAGTATTTTACAATGGATTTTACTATTTCTGAGTCGACAGTGTATTGACAAGCCAAAAACATACAAACCCTTCCGTTGAATCGTTTCATACTAATATCAATGACTAGTTTTACATAGCACATCCGACTATATGTCTTCATGGATATACTAAAATAGCTTCAGGGTACAACCTTTGTGAAGACCAGCAATTCCTCGTAAAGTTGACAAGAGACAGGACCAAGTATGCCGTTTCACAGTACAATAAGTATTATCCGAGGGAGATAAGCAGACGTGGACGTATGAGGGCGTCCAGCAATTAACAAGCTTCGAACCATGTCACTTAACCCTTAATACTACCACAGATCCGTCTTAACCTACACAAAATCTTCTAAATATAGCTATAATAAAATTATACAGACGTCGCCGCTACAGGATGGTTAACTGTAAAGCAGGAAAACTAAATATATGTACGTTTTCAGGATTGGTTGCCTGCTCTTATTTCTAGCTGGAATAAAAGTCCAAAACATTTCTGTAACTCTCAATTGTTTTTTCACATCTTCCACTTTGTTCATGCAAAGAGAACATTATGTCATCATGTTTTCAAAACTAAACACATTATATTTTCCCCTTTTCCTCTGTTTATATCAAACGTGTTTAACCCTTTGAAGACCGTGACGCATTTTGACAGTTTATTTTGTCTATCATTAGACTATTGTATACATTTTAAAAAGGATTTGTGGGAATTATAAGGGTAAATACTATCTCAATTAACTCTATGACTTCCACATACCCTTCCTAAACTGAATATAATCGTCTATAATAGCCGGAAAATAAAACAAAAATGCGTATTGGATCATGAAAGGGTTAATTGAAATACCCCACCATATCTCATCTCATTATTCATTGGTTTCCCCTCCCCTCCCTTCACAACAACGACGAATTATGTGCCAATCCCGTTATAAACCCCCACCAGAACAAGCTAAACACGTGAACAACACACAAGCGGGACATTATCACAATAGACTCCGGAAACCCCTCTAAACACTAGGTTACATGAACGATTTTCACGACAATTCAGGTCGAAAGCTATATACTGCCACACTTCGGAGTCTTACATTATCGGTATTAGATACTTGACTAAAGGTACACTCTAACAATTGTGTGTAATCTTGTAAAATGGGAATTTAAACGTTTTTAGACCTGAGTTGCCGAGAGAAAATGCCGACAAATCGCTGGTGTGACCTGCCCCTTCTAAAGTCTGGTGAGCGTCCATTACCCGGGTTTACATGGGCCTGGATCTGAGAAGCCCTGAGTGTATGTGTAGAGCGGGCCTGTTAGGCTGATGATAAAACCTGCTGTCCTGAACTCTTGTGTACCTGGCTAGCAGTCTAGGCTACAGTTAGCACACATGTGGAGGGTTGGAACGGAGACTGTTTATGATTGATATTTTAGATAATATGGTTATATATTCATATTTTATGTCATGCCCCAGCCAGGGTTCGAACCCAGGCGAGTAGTGCAGCACTCCAGCACCTAAATCACTAGACCACCGAGGAGCTTAAAAGTAGTGGCTTCATTTGGAATTATATCCCATCCACCACCACCCGCTCCGACTCGTGATCACGTAGCTAGATACCACACACACAAACACCTCACACACAAACACAAGCAACTAAGTAGTAGAGAAGGATACATATTTAAGATCGGTGTATTATCAATATATTATCAATAACTGATTAATCAAAATCCTTCCATAAATCGGTGAAGTGATGTTGTCACCTTTGCATTAAAATGTTGAATATTCCCTTGATTATATTTCAATATTGCCTTCTGTTAAAACAAATCCCATTCTTAATTTATAAGTCTACACTATAGATTGTTGTGCTTCAGATGCCCAGTATATTTTGTAGTTGTCGACTAGTATTTGATGTACTGTCACTAAATAACTAAATCTAGCAAGGCAATATATGGAAGCAATTTTCTTATTAACTCCTTCAGTACCTGATACGTCCCTTTAATTATATTCTGGCAACTATTAGAACATTTTATTCAGCTTAGGATGGACCTGATCTACAATAATATGGCTTCAAACTATCTCAAACATCCATTTTAACTACCACAGATCCTTCCTAAGCTGCATAATATTATCTACATATACTGTAGCTAGAATACAATATAACACACGTCGCTGGTACTCAAAGGGTAAACAAATATAGTTTTTGGACCATTACGTACTGTACATGTATGGAAATATAGTTGTTGGACCATTACGTACTGTACATGTGTGGAAATATAGTTGTTGGACCATTACGTACTGTACATGTATGGAAATATAGTTTTTGGACCATTACGTACTGTACATGTATGGAAATATAGTTGTTGGACCATTACGTACTGTACATGTATGGAAATATAGTTTTTGGACCATTACGTACTGTACATGTATGGAAATATAGTTGTTGGACCATTACGTACTGTACATGTATGGAAATATAGTTTTGGACCATTACGTACTGTACATGTATGGAAATATAGTTGTTGGACCATTACGTACTGTACATGTATGGAAATATAGTTGTTGGACCATTACGTACTGTACATGTATGGAAATCTGTTTTATATTTACTTTTTTTTCTTCGACACTGCATAGCATTCTAATAAAAAAAATATATAAACAAAACAAATAATATTAATATATAAAAAAAATGCATAGGCCTAGTCGAGAAACATCTTTAAGCACCATTCTACTATATTGCCCAAGGATTGGTTTGAAAAGACGAGGCATATACTCGTTTGGAGATGATTCCTCATTCTCATATATCAATATATACGGAATATAAAACCAATCCTTAAAGGGGTAGTGCTTGGTTTTTGGTCTATATATTTATTTATTAATTTGTTTTTGAGTTTCCTCACTAGACATCCATTAAGCTTAGAGAAATACCCATTAGACCCCATTTCAAGATCAATTTGTACATTTTCTGGTAGAAAAATGTCACAGCCGAAGGCCGGTTCCTTCTAAAATTAGAAGCTCGCTATCGCTCGCAAGGAAGACAATCGACACCTAAAGGGCATGAAAGGTCTTAATATTGACAACAAAAATGAGGCGAAAGGTCTCAAAATTAACGAAACGAACGTCTTAAAACCTCAAAACGAATATGCTTAACATGAGGAGAAGGGTGTTCATAAAAAGCGAGTAATACCCCCTTAAAGAACAATGCGGAAGACAGCAACAGTGAGCAATAGCTCACTGTTGCTGTTGCTGTTGCTGTCACTGTTGCTGTAATAACTATAATTATATTAGGCCTAATTCGCTAACGCTTTCAAGATCCAATACGCATTTATTCTGTTTTCAAGCTAGTATTAGACCTTTGTATTCAGATTTGGAATGATATATGCAAGTCAGAGGGTTAATTGAGATATTCCTTACCCTTATAATGCCCACAGATCCTTCTTAAGCTGTATACATCGTCTAATGATAGCCAGATTAAATTGACAAGATGTGTCAGGATCTTGAAAGGGTTAACTAGAACTAAAATAGGCCAGATTAGTGAAAGAGTCTCACTATACAGTATACAGACTACGACTTGAGGGCTGATTTGTATTTATTTGTAGCTATTTGTTCATTTATTAGTCTACTAAATATATATTTTTTTTTTCCTTCCAAGATCTCCATCAAGCTTTAATAAATACACCCGAAGACCCCTCATTCTAGATAATATTTTACATTTTTCGATAGAAAAAAATTCCGGCCGAGGGCCGATTCCTCCTAAAATAGAGGCCCGCTGTCGCTCGCCTGGAACATATCGACACCTAGATGGCACAAATGGTCTTGATATTGATAAAGAAATGGGTCGAAAGTTCTTAAAATCGACAAAATAATGAGGCAAACGTCTTATAATCCCAAAACTAATGGGGCAATAGTAGGATGCAGACCCATAGTATTTTCTTATTTTTCCATTAGTTATCGAGAAATGAGCTGCTAAGGGAGTAGATTCAGATTCAGAATGTGAGGTAGAGTCCCACAAGTATAGAAAGTAGAGGTTGTAGTTGAAGGTAAAGTGGTAAGTATGAAGAGTTGGAGAGGTAAAAAATGGTGGGCTAACCACCTTGCTTGATCCTGGGGTTCTTGGTTGAAGAGTTGCAGCATTCTGGACTTCTTCAGATGGACGAATTTCCTTGGGCTTGGTGGAGGGCTTTTGATCACAGGCTGGTCGTAGATCATTGGCATTGATGGTAGAGGCTCAGCGAAGGTGTCAGGCTGGAGGTTTACAGTGAATCGAGGTGTTGTTGGAGTTGGTGATGGTGGTGATGATGGAGTTGATGTAAGCTCCACTTTACTCCTGTGCAGGCTCAGTGGTCGTGGAAGGTTGCGCTGCATCTTGGGAGTATTTTTTGGCTTCGTCGGTGGTGGTCCTTGGCGTTTGGTGTTTACTCGAGTCTTGGCGTCCCTTGGTGGTGTTCTGGCGACGATCTCTGGAGGAATGATGATAGTTGGGAGTTTGTTGGCCTTCAGAAGAGCAGGTAGAAGCACAGATATTCGGCTTTTGTCCTCCCCAGCAAGCGCTATTGCAGTTTGCACTACAATAGTGATGATGTCGATCTTGTTGCTAGATGTTGTTTTGGGGATTGTTGTTCCTTGCTGCTTCCTGGGTGCGTGTTTTGAGCCTATCACAGGTTTGTCGTAGACGGCTCGTACACCCATTGCCTCCTCTGTTCAATTTTTCCCGATCTTGCTGTAGAAGATTACCTCCTCTCCTTCTCCCAGTGATGCTATTTTGTGGTCTGGGTTGGGTTTGTCGATATTTTCTCTGTGTCTAAAGAAAGCTTCGTCTCCACAGGTGATAAACCCATAACCTCTCTGCACATTTTACCACTTTACCAGTCCACGAGAGTAAATGTGGTGGTTTATAATAGGGCAAGCGGCAGACATGTTGGTGAAAACAGGAGGTCCCAGGGAAGGTGTGTAACGTTTCTGCAATTAAAAAAAAAAAAAAAAAAAAAAATTGTATACCTTCAGTGTTTGTATGTCATCATTGCTACTATTTTGTCCACTCTCCGTTCAATAGTAACCCCTTCACCACCACTACGTAATTTTCATCCTTTTCCGGTTACCATTAGACGATTTTCTTTAGTTTATAATCTACCTCTACGACTCAAATAAATAAATACGATCTCAATAGCTAACCTCTCTTAATAACATACATCCTTCTTAAACTGCATAAGATCGTCTAATTTTAGCCAGAATCAAAGGTAAAAAGTCGTCATAGTGTTGAAGGGGCTAACAGCGGGTTTCCAAAGTACATCACTCCTTCACGTTCATTACGCTCGTTAAGGTTTAGGCACCATTTTGTTACTCTTTTACTCGCTGTTCTGTATATTCTGAATCAATAGTCTTCAGATAGCGTGCCAGGCCAAGGTGTTAAAGGAAAACCAAGTCCATTATTTTTAGTCTTTATTATTGTCTATAAAAATATAATTATGGTTTATAGTTCAATAATGTTACAGGAAGTGATAAAAATGGCCCGAACAATGCTATTTCCGGTAAATTATCTTCCATTCTATTTCAGTCATTCAAGTCTTCAAACAAAATTGCTCGGGTTTGACACCCTGTATGACACACACTATATGCAACGGTGCATGAGGAGTATGTTTGTCGATGCTAAACAACTCGTGTATAGAATTATTACACTATTTATATTTATGTAGTTCATGTTAAGTTGTAACCTATTTTACAAATTTAGTATCCGTCTATAGTCATTAAAACTTGTAAAGAGGCAAAATACTGTCACACAAGCTTCCATAAATTCACTCAACTACCTGTGAAATTATAGGTCATTATTTTGAGGGTGTCGGGCAATGTCTCATTATTCACGGCTTCCACGAACATTCCAAGCTTTAAGTATAGGGAATCCCCTAAGAAAGGAGGTTGACTAACCGTGTTTTGGGTGCCCTGCGTGAATATATATTTATGTTCAGTCTTCTGAAATCATATTAAATTGGCCTTTTGAACTGTACTGTACATACTTTGGGGAGATTGTAGGTACCAATCGAGCAGAGCAGTACCCAGGGGAGGCCACATAGGCATAGGTTGCTGGAACTCATGTTTCATTTGCCTGGCTTCCCCCACTGTTTCTATATGTGCCTCACCTACAATACACACGTCAGTAGTCTTCTCTTCCAGTCCGCAACAATCTTCTCTCGTATGTCTCCCTAGTCATCCATTAATCTTGTAAAGCACGAGGATAGTAATTGTCTCCGCCCCGACACACATACCCCAGACATAAGCTTTGTAATATAATAGCCAATCTGCAAACTTAATATTGAAATGCGAATTGCGATTGGGAAACTATAGTCTATTCCGTTTCTAGATCTACATTTGGTATAACCAACGTACAGGTAAGTATATTACTTCAAGTTCACGTGTGGGTACTTAGTGAATTAAGGGGAGAAATAGTTGCTTTTTCTGGACCCAATTTTCCCTCATGTTGACTTCCATTAGTTTTGATAATTATATAATAGAAGACCTTCGGCCCATTATTTTGGCGATTTTAAGACCTTTCACCCCATTTCAATATTTATTCTATATCAAGACCATTCGTGCCATAGCAGCCATACAGGTGTCGATTGTATCCTGGAGAGCGATATGGACCCTGTATTTTTGGAGGAACCGGCCTTTGACCGGGACATTTTTCTACCAAAAAATTTACAAATGTATCTCTAAGGGTAATCTTTAGTAAGAATAATGAATTAAGCTTGATGGAGGTCGACCGTCTAAGTAGGAAACTATGACATTAATATATGAATAAATAAGCTAATAAACAAAGCCTACCCCCTTTAACAACACAAGGGATATTTTACACACTAACACCTTTGATATCGAATATTTGTATTCGGTTCAGATATGCCAATTTCCACCGGAGGTACAGTTGCCCTCATAAGTTCTGTTCATCTCCGTGGTCTCATACATAGAAATATAATGCGAATTATTGAATTACGAGTGTAGTTTCTTATGGAGTGGATATCTCCTATGACTAGTCAACTGATTATTAAAAGAAACCACACTCGCAATTCATTAAAAGAAACCACAATCGCAATTCATTAAAAGAAACCACACTCGCAATTCATTAAAAGAAACCACACTCGCAATTCATTAAAAGAAACCACACTCGCAATTCATTAAAAGAAACCACACTCGCAATTCATTAACAGAAACCACACTCGCAATTCATTAAAAGAAACCACACTCGCAATTCATTAAAAGAAACCACACTCGCAATTCATTAAAAGAAACCACACTCGCAATTCATTAAAAGAAACCACACTCGCAATTCATTAAAAGAAACCACACTCGCAATTCATTAAAAGAAACCACACTCGCAATTCATTAAAAGAAACCACACTCGCAATTCATTAAAAGAAACCACACTCGCAATTCATTCATACTATTATATTTTCATACATCAGATCATTACGAGGAACAGAATTTACTGTATGTGGGCAACTTAGATCAATAAACGTAATATAGCTTCACTAACTATTACCAGCCAATGTATATTATTGTACAGTTGACCACATAGAATCGCACCCATTGTGATATTACGTATGGAAATAAACGTCCCGGTAGTAAAATTGCCTTGCAAGAATGTTTTGTCACAAAACCATTAAAGTAAGCCCCAAGTAAACCCCCATTGTATGACATGTGAGCGTGGGATAGAATCATGGAGGGGGTTATGCTATAAAATAGACCACACTTGGAGGTGTTTTAATATTATACACCCATCACTTCATATATTTATATATATATATATATATATATATATATATATATATATATATATATTGTTACGACTGACAGTAATGGCTTCTAGTCCATGGACTAACACTGCCATTTAAATACTCAGCACCTCCGTAGCCTCAACTCGTAACACAGCCTATCGCAACAGAACAGAGCTCATTCGTAACTTCCAGGCTCTCTGGGGACCAAAGGTACAGACAATCCCCCAACTGGTTCCGCTATACAACAACAAACTGGAACCCCTAGTTGTGGTGAAAAGATATCTTGAGCCACAACTATCATGAACACTCAGTACTGAATAGCAATACTGAGGAGTATCCTTTCTAAGCTGCACAAAGAAGAGAAAGCTCTGATTTAATCTAAGTTAATAAAATTACGGTAAATACATGTCAACAATAAAGGCCAAAATAATGAAGCAAATATCAAACATAAACAAATTAATCACTGATCAAATAAATATACCTTTACAAGGCCAAGGTTGCGGCTCTACAAACAATAAGTAAAACATAGAAAGGAAGAAACATATATGGAAAAAACAATAAAATATATAGGGACACACAAGCGACACACACGCCTTATAATCCGTCGGATGTTACGTTAAAATGGAAACGAATACAAAAAGAAGTAAATGCCACGAAATAAATAATAGAGAAGCAAGAGATAGGAGGTTCTTTCTTGAAAGCTAAATGCGGACTGACTAACGTTCAGCTGGTACACACTGACACCGCCAGATGGCTCAACTTGAACCAGCTTGATGGTTCCTTTCTACAATGTAATCCTTACTTAAAAATGCACTCTGACAAGTAGGACTACACAGGATGAAACAACTAGATACAA
Source organism: Paralithodes platypus (assembly GCA_032716605.1). Classification (NCBI taxonomy): domain Eukaryota; kingdom Metazoa; phylum Arthropoda; class Malacostraca; order Decapoda; family Lithodidae; genus Paralithodes; species Paralithodes platypus. The sequence goes on along the minus strand of CM064573.1, from coordinate 41,160,837 downwards.
AATGTTTATACAACGCATAATATAATATGCGTACTATATCAATATAATATAATATATAATTTCGCCACTATTTAGAGAATGGGAAAATCAAAGAGACCACGTCATTAAACGGAATAATATGAACGAAATAATATGAATCTAAACCAGACGATAATATACGGATAAATATCGACGTATAATATGAAGCAGGTTTGATCACTGCTTCACGCACTATTGGAATTACCGCCAGACGGTATGATAAATTCACCATGTGAATATATGACCAATAGTAAGCTATGAACATATATTAACTAAATTAACCTTACGATGGTGGAACATCGTAACAATATATCTATCTATCTATCTATTGCCGGACGCCTTACTCCCCTTAATGGGGGTGGCCATACACAAAATGCCCCAAAGCGGACTTATCCCCTGTAGAAGTGACAACCCATGCCAGTTTACTGAAGGACTTACAGGATTGACCACTCAATTTAGGGTCCGTCCGACTTTTAGGCCTTTTATGTATTTGTTAGCACTATTTTTCTACAGTGGTGTGCGGCTAATCCATCCACTAACCTGCTTCACCCTAAGGTGGCAGTACAGATATGTATAAGGTTTACTCCCATAAACAGGTTGCCGACCAAGGCTGACGAGTCCCATCCACCCGGATTTTTATAAGGTTATCTCCTCTAGATGGGAAGCCGACCAAGGCTAACGAGTCCCATCCACCTGTAATATATAATGTATAATATATATAATATACTGTATAATATATATAATATACTGTGGTGGAGTGGTCTTGCCACTGGCCTGGTAATCCAAAGGTGCCGGGTTCAAATCCCGATGTATCAATGGGAAGATATTATTGGGATGGAATTTGTGCTGTACCTGGGTATCAGTGCATTACCACAAGCCCACCGAAACGTCAATAAAATACCCTCATTGTTCCCTGATTAAATAGCACTGTATGAATATTCCCATATTCAAAATATGCTATAGGGGTGCAATGCCTGGTGAGTTATCTGCTCAACAGGTGGCGTTGTGTGTGTGTAAGTGTGAGAGTCCGAGTGTAGGGGGTGAGACAGTGAAGCACGGGAACGAGGTGGCTTCAGAGATGGGGTCGTTTCGGGCCATGAGTGAGCACCGTGCCTCATGTGAAGGAAAGATGGCAGGTGCTCGTTGTGCTCTACGTGCTTCACATGTCTCACTCCCTAGACTGGAAAAAGACCTCACGGGCTTCACTGTCCATTGTAAAGCGGTGAATGTTAAGGCTCTCAGCCTATGCCCGAGAAGAAGTAAGTTGGAATATAGAAGAAAAAAAAAAAAAAAAAAAATATATATATATATATATATATATATATATATATATATATATATATATATATATATATATACCGGTATATACATATAATTTTTTTGTTATTTTTTTTTATTTTTTTTCGTGGTGGTGATGTGGGGGACACAGGTACTCTTATTTGGTTGATGTAACGACTACCCTACCGAAATTGATACAGTGTTACCTTTCTGTTGAGTCCTTACCGATCGGTCCGTGCCAAATACTCGTTTATTTCGCCGCTATAAATTTCGACTTTCACTCTTCACACACATACTCGGTGTTCAAATACTTCTCGTGCACGAATGCGATATTCTCTCAAGCTTTTTGTCGCAATAATATACTTGTGTTTTATTATTTCTTAGCACATGTATGTCAGGAAATGTGTCCGTATGTTTGCTGAGGGATAGAGGTTCAATAGTATGCTTAAACACAATGAAATTTTATTCCCTTGTCGTAGTAAGCATGTAGAACTTTGATGTTTCCTAACCATACAGTATATTTTCCCTGTAATCATAATACACCACAATCCTATCCTTAACAGAAGTTTGAACTAAAATTGTGTTTTGTAATGAGAACGTTCGGTGGATATAACTATGTTTTTAATTCACCTAAAATGCACAGAACTCTGTAGCCTTCTCTGATCATTATTAATTTGCAGTACTTGGATAAATCAAGCATACATTATTAAACATAGTATAGTTCTCACGAAAACATTAATTTAGCGACCGAGCAAGCACTACAGTTCACGGTAAAATTGCATTTTCTTTGTGACCTTTAAATGAATGCACTTAATAACAATAAAATATACAAGTTTATGTTATTATTGTATTCCATAAGATTTGTAACGGTTGAATGGAAGATGTTATGTTTTTTGTTCTATGCGTATGAAGGAGACAAAAGGCAAAGTTGCCTGTAAGAAGTGTTTACCCCAAAGGTTGAAAGAGTGACAGAGCCAAAATCAAGGTACAATATAGGTAATTTAGAGGTCTTGAAAAGATGTCTGGTGTATGGATTCCTCTCTGTGTAGGTGAGGCACATATAGAAACAGTGGGGGAAGCCAGGCAAATGAAAGAGGAGTTCCAGCAACTCCTTATCATATGCCTATGCGGCCTCCCCTAGGGACTGCCCTGCTCGATTGGTGCTTACAATCTCCCTAAGATCATTGGACAAATTTATCATTCGACTCTGATGAAACGCTTTTAGCTGGCCTAGTTTACAAGAAAAAAAAGGCAGTTTCAAATGATGCTCTCTTTTTAACGGATATCTACTATATATGATACCAATTAATACTGGCATGTACCATAAGGATTGAATCAAACGTTTCCTTCTAGTGTTGACGAAAAGTATAATCAAGTTTTGATTGCTCACTGCTTATGCAGAATCAAATGTTTTCACCATCTTTGTATTGTTTTAATTGTGATCACATGATTGAATGTGCTGCACCTTTGCAGATACTTAAATTATTTATCTTAAATTGGTAAGCCAGCTTCTAAATACTGTTGTACCGTGGCTGGTAGTAGTCTGCTCTAGGCAAGTCAATCTGCACATGGGTATTTCTATGCTCAATTCAACCTCGAAAGAAACCCCAACATGCCTCGCAGTCATTACCTCACCACCAGTGGCACCTCGGAAAACAACGCAACCTCCATTGAAAACGCCATTCTCTTCTGGACAGCTGACGTCACAGGTCCCGCCACCAGCCACAACGTCTCTTGCTTCGCCGCCCAGGTTCCATGGGAATCCCCCACCAGCCTTACCTGTCATGCTAGCCAGAGTGAAATGGACACAACTTCAGGTTACAGGTGTAGGAACAGGAAGATCTTCATGCCAGCAACCCCAAGAGCCCCAGGTGAAATGAAAACAGGACTTATACCTCAAGCAGACCAACACTCATAAGCCCACCTTCACCTAGGCAAGTTCACTCTATGAAGTATCCTGTAGGAGATAGATAATATATCTTGTTGGACAAATCTGTGTCGAGGCATCCTGGTATGGTAGTACCAACTCACTTCACAAGGTATCCTGTGGAGGATCAATGAGGCATCTTGTCGAAAAAACCTGACAGGCCCACAAATTATCCTTTGGGGGAAACAAACTTGCAAACACGAGCCCAGGTGTCGAGGTATCCTTACACCACAATATCAAACTTGTAGCGTTTCAGTCTTGAGGCGTTTGCCAAACCAGCGAACATAAGGCCCGCGTCAGATTTGGGTAATGTAGTAAGTTCTTTCGCTGCAAACACCACAGATTCGCAGTGTTCCTCATCAGAACCTGTTGAGGAGACCGTATGTACAGTAAATGCCCTGCTTAAGTGACTCGTCCTGCGAGATCGCCATCGGTAATGAAGACAACAAACTGTAAGAAGTAGTATGCCCCTGCACCCGCAGTGGGCAAGAAGCAGAAGTACAGCACCTGGCGTTCACCCACTACCCCACAACAAGTTTTCAGTCCCTATCAATGTATCAGTAACTGTGACCCCTGGGTAGAATATTAAGTTGTAGACTGCAAGTTACTAAGTTTCATCTCTGGCTTTCAGGACCCCTTCTTGTTCGAAGTCAAACTTATACAATACACATGCTATCCATTGGTCTCCTTGGCCAAATATTTATATAATGAATGACTCAGTTGATGGGAACATTGATTTGGATATATTTGATTAGCGTAGATGCCTCCTAACAACACCACACTCATTGTTATTCTTTCTCACTTTCTGTTACTCAGTAAAATGTTAATCAGTCATTAACTAATAACGTATTAGCTTATCAAAGTATCGTCTACTAGTAAATTTTTTACAATAAATAAAAGACATTGTATTACACAATTTCATTTACCGGTATATTGACAAAACGTTTAAACTTAAAACCTAAACATCGAAACCTCTTACCAATAATTAGGCAACACACCAGTAACACTTATGAAGCTGTTTATGATTTTCATGCGATTCATGACATCCCTCGAACCAAAAAGGGTAAATACTGGTTTGTGGATGTAGGCGGCGGTGAATTACAACGTTTTAACTTTAATGCTCACCTTCCGTTACTTCAGGATGTGCGGGGCAAGTTTATAATTATGTTGGCCTTCTAATTCCTCATGCGCGTAATGTTCGCGCATGTTTCTTATTCCATCATCACTGTAACCATGTCCGGTGGAGGAATGATACGGTATGCTCGTAAATATTCATTCTGACGCATTTTGAACAATCGAAATGCTTAAATGATCTCTCTGAATGTAAATATCAGTTAAATTAGTTACCCTTTCTGAACCGGTACCATTTTTTTAACATTATTCTTGCTACCATTAGATGATTTATATTAAGTTTAACAAAGGGCTCCAGCAATTAACAAGCTTCGAACTATCTCAGTTAGCCCATTTTACTACCACGCACAAAAACTGCACACAATCTTCTAAAAATAGTTAGAATATAATTTGATAAACGTCACCGGTACAGAACGAGTTAAATGATCTTTCATAATGCAATGATCAGTTAAATTTAGTAAATTGAATATTTTGAATATTTTGTGAAAGTCTCGAACACTGCAAATATATAGGTTATTTTCGCTGTACCATATCAACGACTTGCATATGACGAAAGGAAAATCGCTATTGTATTACTTGGTTCTTCTCCAATTAAACTTCTTCCATATCTGTCCTCCTTATCAACATTGGTTAATGGTAAGAAGAGAATACTTTAAGTCAAAATAGATTATATTATGCACAATTTGGATGTAAGGCTTGTTAGACTTAATTAGAATAAGTAGCCTAACTGTTATGGAATTGAGGTCAATGGATATCAAACTTACAGGTTGATATATAAGGTAACCATGTATGATACAGTGATGAATGGATGAACTGAACTGGGTGAACAAATGCCAGACTGTGAACGTAGGAGGAACTGCGCGTAGGGATACACCCAGAAAGGCGTAGGGCAGTGGTTCTCAACTCGTTTCAGGCCACGGACCACCAGCCCAATACAAACATATTGTGGACCATTTCAGTTTTGAGTAATGATAACTAAAGCATAGACAACAAACATTTGACTGCATGTGTTGAAAAATTTGGGTAAGTACCAATCATACTGGCCCCCAAAAAATTCCATGGTAGACCGCTGGTACACATCTTGAGCTGCCAAATATTTTTTCAGACCCAAGAATTCCTCCTGACGATCCTCTGGAACACTATGAACATCTGTTGCGAATGGAATTCTGATAAAAGATAACCCATCCCTTGTCATGTCTACCTCTGGAAAGTATTTCGGTAATTCATCCTGCCGCTTTCGTAAATACTCGAGAACTTGTATCTGAATGGCTTTCTTTTCCCCGAGCATGGCATTCACACATGGAAATTGAATCAAATTGTTACCTTTGACTCGTTTGATCCAGAGTTCTAATTTCTCAAGAAAAGCCTTGATGATGCCTTGGTGAGAGAACAGATTTGCAACTTTCCCTTGCAGCTGAAGATTCAGTTTGTTCAAGATTCCAAAAATATAAATATGGTATGCAAGTTCAAATTCTGACTGTGATAGCATATTTTAGAAATCATCTTTTCCCTTGAGACAGGAGAAACGCAATCAATGTTTCTCTCAGTTCAAATATTCTGTTAACTACGTTCCCTGCTGACAACTACCATACAGAAGTGTAGAACAGCAACACCTCAATTTCGGAACCCATGTCCTGGCATAATTTTCTGAACAGCCTGGTGTTCACTGCTGACGATTTGATGTAATTAAACATCTTCACCAATCCTTTGAAAATGGTGTTCAGGTGATCAGGCAGTGTGTTTTTATGCCAATGCCTCTCTACAGCTACATCCTGATGATTGCCAATATATTTCTTAAATAGGAATAATACAATAAAATGAAAGGTTAATTAATTTGTTTTGTAAACATGTTCGTATTGCATTTTCAATAAATGTAATATATATGCACCAATCTCCAGTTTATTACCAAATATAGTGAACGTCCTGTGGACCAACCAAAAAAATCAACATGGACCACCAGTGGTCCATGGACCACCAGTTGAGAACCACTTGCGTAGGGTGAGGTATTTCAGGCCTATCTTAAAACAAAGAACTTGGCAACAGAGGCAGCACTTGACAAGGTCGCCTCGAAGGCCGCCATTTAGGACGCGAGACTGTAACCACACTCTCTGTGGACGAAACGGTCTTTAAACTTGTTTGCATGTATGTATGTATAATTGTATATGTAGGTATGTACAGTATGTATGTTTGTATGTATAATTTCATTTTTAGTACTATCTCTAGCTATATGTAAAACATATATATAATACAGCCGCGGCGATATAGTGGAGAGCACGCTCACGTGTGAATCTGCTTGGTCTGGGTTCGATCCCAGCCAAGGCGGACATTTAGTGGGTGTGGTAGTACGTCCTAGTATGTTTCACATGCTCTCACCCAGTCGGGGGGCACCTCAACGACGTATACAGGCTAATAAGACACATAACAAAGCCCCTCCAAAAGCTACTCCCACCCCCACCCCCACCCCCACCCCTCTCTCTCTCTCCTCTTCTCTCACCCCCATCTTTCTCCCCCTCCTCTCTTCCCTCTCTCTCTCTCCCCCTCTCTTCCCTCTCTCTTCCCCCTCTCTCTCGCCTCCTCTCCTCCCCCATTTGCATTTTCTCTTCTTTTCTCCCAGTTCTTTGTCATTGTTGGCCAGCCGACCGTGAACTAACTACACTCGACTGTTTACATGTGTCTTCCTGCCTATGTGTGTAAGTGTGCTATAAGTGTGTGCTTCAGTGTGTGTTCTGACTGTATTTTTAGTGAGGGTATACTGCATGTATGGAGATCGTCAACTCTTTTATTTATCTGGGCAGTATGTTGAGTAACGATGGGACTATGGATGATAAGAAATGCGGGAGAGGGTACAACAGGGGAAGAGGGTTGTAGGAACGCTGAAAGCAGTAACAAGAAATAGAGTGGTCAGTATGGAAGTGAATAAGTCCTTGCATGACAGTGTGGTAATCCCGACACTGACTTACGGAAGCGAAGCATGGACGTTGGTTGAGAGACTCAGACCAAGAGTGAGAGCAGTGGAAATGAATTACTTAAGAAGTGCATGCGGAGTTACAAGGAGGGATAGACAGACTAATGAGGAAGTAAGAAGGAGGTGTGGTGTGGAAGTAGATGTGCTGGAAAGTGTGAAAAGGAACAACTTGAGATGGTTCGGCCATGGAACGTATGGAAAGCGAGAGAATGACTAAGTGGGTGTACGAGAGCGAGGTGGAGGGACAGAGAGGGAGAGGTGGAAGGATGGAGTGAGGAAGTATAATTATGAACGAAGGCGGTGCTGGTTGGGGGGAGGGGCATGGGGGCGGTTCGTTCGTGGCCACCCCTTCGAGGATCACGGCGTCAGGCAGTCGATAGATAGATACTGCATGTGCTTTGGCGGGCACTTATGTGTCTTAATGTGTGCAGGCCTTTTCATGAGATAATATATATACACTTACTATATATATATATATATATTGGGAAGATATTGGGAAGATATTGTGTAGCCTATTGAATACATATTTTCCTTGAGATTGTATATCTCATTTATAAAATCGTAAGTGTATTAATGTAAATGTCTGCTGACACATATGCTAGTTATCGTGAATGTGTGTGTTCATAAATGCCTACCCAGAGGATTGTATATGTGCTTATATGTTGTTCATAATGCAAGTAACCCAACATGTGTTTACTTACACGTGTTTGCATGCATGTGTTTGCAAATGTCTCCGGTTGCATGCTTTCATTTGCGTCTTTGTTCCCCGAATGTCTGGCTCAGTAAATGTATGTTTACAGACAACATTGGTTGTTTGTACACACTGCTTTAATGTGTGTGTGTGTGTGCGTGTGTGTGCGTGCGTACGTGTGTGCGTGCGTGCGTGCGTGAGTGCGTGTGTGTGCAAGATAATATCCCGAACCATTAATCAAACCAATATTTGTAATAAGCACTACAGCACTACGTACCCTGCCTGGTAAACAAGTAATATAGTTTGCTTAAGCAAGATATACGTATGAGTGAACCGTATAGTAGAATGAATACAGTAATTATGATATAAAGAAAAGGTAGGTTAAATAACAACCAAAAGATACACTCTTACCAATCCAGGGGGTAAGGGGGCATTCATCTTATGATAGAGGAAAACAAGAATATGCCCCACTCATCCTACTGCGTGTCGTACACGGCGACTAATAGGGGGAATAGGGGTAGATTGTATGCACCAATCGAACAAGGATATACCCAGGAGAGGCTGTAGGCATTTGATAAAGAGTCGCTGACACTCATGTTTCATTTGCTTGGCCTCTCTTACTAATTCACTTTGTGTCTCACTTACACTGAGAGTAGTCCAGCCTGCTTTCACAAACACCTCCCTCCTCCTATCTACTTCATTACACTTAACATGCACACCACACTTTCTCCTTCCACAAAAAAATAAATATATATACTGTATATATATATATACCCGGTATATACATACATATATATATATATATATATATATATATATATATATATATATATATATATATATATATATATATATATATATTATAATGATAAACACACACGAAGACTCGCAGTCCCCATGGAGGGGACCACGCCCTGTCACTCTTACCAACTTTTGCAGTATTCGCGGCCTTTCCTCTATTTTTCACTCCGTTGAACACCAGCTCTCCTCCTACAAACCTGATCTTCTTTTCCTCACTGAAACCCAGGTGTCTGAGGCAACTGCCAGCAGTCCCTTCTATGTATCCTCCTACTTTCTCTATCCTAGTTTCAAAGCCAAAGACGGATGTATTGCAAACGTGCACAACAAACTCACTTGCTCTTGTGTTCCCAATTATCGACTCCTCTGAATTCTCAACTTTATGGCTCAAACTATCCTGTCATTCTCATACTAAATATTTCTGTGCTGTATATCTTTCCTCTAACTCTACCGAATATACGAAATTCTTTGACTATCTAAACTATAAAGTGGAACACATTCTATCCATCTCTCTTCTCGGAAATCTCCATCTTAGGAGCTTTCAACGTTCACCACCGCCAATGGCTCTCCTCTCATACTACTGACCAACCTGGTGAACAAGCCTACGTCTTTTCTATCCTAAATGACCTAGAGCAGCTGGTCCAGCAACCCACCCGTATCCCCCCGGATCGCTTCACAGATCGGCCCAACATTTTTGACTTATGTCTGACTTCTAACTCTTCTTCTTATACTGTCAATCTTTTCTCTCCTTTGGGCTCCTCCGACCATAAACTTATCTCCGTTACCTGTCCTATCTCTCCAGTACGGCCACCCGATCCTCCAAGCCGGCGGCGCTTGTGGCACTTTGGCGTGCCGACTGGGAGGCTCTTCGGCAGTACTTCTTCGATTTCCCATGGAGTGATTTCTTCTTCCGTGGCCTAGGACCCTCGGAAAATGATGAACGCATTAACCAAGGTAATCCTCTCGGGCATGGAAGCATACATTCCATTTTCTTTCTCTCAGTCTAATGCAATTTTGTTTTTGTTTACTCACGCTTGTTCTACTGCTGTCTGCAACAAGGAGGAAGCATTTTAACCGTACTGATGCCTTAAACTCAGGAATCTCATTTTTCTATATTTCTGCCTAGAATCAAGCCAAATCTGTTCTTCGAATTGCCAAGCACTCTTCCATCAATAATAAATGCAACGAACTATCCAACTCTAGCTCTTCCCAAGCTTTCTGGCATCTAGCCAAAAACCTCTCCAACAATTTTTCTTCCTCGTCTGTCCCTCCCCTTTTCCACTGTAATGGCAAAACCATCACTTCCTCCTCTGACAGAGCTGAACTCTTTGATCAAACTTTTGCTAGAAACTCCACCTTGGATGATTCCGGTGCTATTCCTCCCTCTCCACCCCCCTCTCTCCTACTTATGCCTAATATTTCTTCTAAAGATGTATTTTCTACCCTCTCTGGGCTTAATACTAAGAAGGCGTATGGTCCAGACAGTGTTCCTACTGTTGTACTAAAAAACTGTGCTTCTGTGCTAATCCCCTGCCTAGGCAAACTCTTTCGTCTGTCTCTCCTCTAACGTCTTCCCTTCTGGCTGGAAGTTTGCTCTCATTCAACCTGTCCCAAAGCTGGATGACTTCTCTCAACCCTCCAACTATCATCCAATTGCTCTCATCTCTTGTATCTCTAAAGTTTTTGAAACTATTCTTGCTTCCAAACTTCTTAAGCATTTCTCTTCTCATAATCTGCTCTCAGATCGCCAGTATGGGTTCCTTAAGGGTCGCTCTACTGGTGATTTTTTTTCATATCTTACTAACTCGTCGTCCTCCTTTCGGAACTTCGGTGTGACCTTTTCTATTGCACTAGACATATCGAAGGCCTTCGATAGAGTCTGGCACAAATCTTTCATTTCTAAACTACTATTCTTCGGTTTCTATCCCTCCATCTGCTGCTTTGTCTCTAATTTCCTTTCCGGCCGTTCCATAGCTGCGGTTGTGGACGGCCATCTCTCACTTCCTCATCCTATCAACTTCGGTGTTCTTCAGGGCTCTGTCCTATCTCCTATTCTCTTTCTATTTTCACAAATTATCTTCTTAACTGTACCTCCAGTCCCATCCATTCATACGCCTGATGACTCTACCTTACACTACTCAATTAGATTTCCAGAACGCCCCAGCCAGCAATCCCTAAAAAACAAACGTAATGAAGCCATATAACACTTATCATCTGATCTCTGTTTTAACTACTATTTCCAATTGGAGCAGAGAAAACCTTGTTGCCTTTAAGGGAGCCCACCTCGCTTTTTTTCTCTTCCTCTCCCTCTCTCTTTGGCTTGTATTTAACCGGCCCCATTCAGCCTACTGTTTTAAGACGTTTACCCCCATCCAGGTGTCAATATTTTTACCGCTCGCCAGCATAAATATATTTGTGTTTCGACAGCAAGCTAAATTTGTAAATTTTTCGATAGAAAAATGTCTCTGTCGGAGCTGGATTTCTCCATAAAATGCAGGCTCGCTATCGCTCGCCAGGAAGAAATCGACACCTGAGTGGGGATAAACGTCTTAAAACAGTTCGCTGAAGGGGTCCGTATGGATACAAGGCAGGGAAAGAGAGAAAGATAAAAAAAAAGACGGTGACCCCCCCTAATGCTTCCAAAACCCAATTTATCTTTTTCTTCTGCTCTCACTTGGAAAGACCATATTACCAGTCTTGCTAAGGCAGCCTCCCAGAAGCTGGGTGTGCTCAACTGCCTCAGGGGGTGCTTTACCTCTGCACAGCTTCTTGCTCTGTACAGTGGCACAGTGCGGCCTTGTATTGAGTATTGTTCACATGTGTGGGGAGGATCCTCTCACACCAAACTCCTAGACAAAATAGAAAGGAAGGCCTTTCGTATCATTAATTCCCGTCCATTCTTCAACTCTCTGCAATCTCTTTCTCTCTTAGCCGCAATGTTGCATCTCTCTTGCTATTCTATCGCTACTACAATAATCAGTGCTCCTCAGAGCTCTCCCAGTGTATACCACCTCCTCTACGGAGGGTACGTGGTATCCGTCTTGCAACACAATCCCACCCCTACTCTGTGCAACTCTCCAACCCAATAGTGAAACGTTACTCTGTCTTTCTTCTATTCAACAGCTGAGCTCTGGAACTCTCTCCCAAAATCAGTCTTTCCCTCCTCCTATGACTTAAATTGCTTCAAACTCCGTGCATTTGCTCGAACGTCCCTTGATTTTAGCCCTGTCACTCTTTCAACTATATGGGAGGCACTAGCTGTTGGCAGTTCTGCCTTTTGTTTCCCTCACTTACATAGAACAAACAAAAAATCGTGATTTAAACAGGTGAAGACAGATAGATACATCTGAAGTATTTTTGTCCTATGTGCATGAGGGAGACAAAAGACTATGCTGCCTGCAAAAAGTGTACCCCAAGGGTTGAAAGAGTGATAGAGAACCAAAATCAAGGTACAGTAGAGGTAATTTAGGTGTGTTGGAAAGAAGTGTGGTTTGCTATAGTGTAGTGAAATGAATAGGGGGATGAGGTGTGTACCAAAGTAGGCTGGATTACTCTCTGTGTAGGCGAAGTACAAATAGTAACAGAGAGGGAAGCCAGGCAAATGAAACAGGAGTTCCAGCAACTCTTATCATATGTTTATGTGGCCTCCCCTGCTCGATTTGTGCCTACATTCTCCTGAGACAAATGCGTATGTTTACCCAGTATGTACTGGTGACGTCTTTTTAATTGTATTCTACTTATATTTAGACGATTTTGTGCAGTTTAAAAAGGATATGTGGTAGTACAAAAAGTTAAGTGAGATAGTTCGAAGCCTGGAGGCATTTTGTAAACTGAAAAAGAAAAATTATCGAATAGTAGCCAGAATAAGTCTAAAATCCAGTTTTCTGGCAACATGTCTTATACGATAGGCGAGGGGTTAAGGAGCAGGGCGACTAATTCCCATTCTAGATAAAATTGTAAAATTGTAAAATTTGTTTAATTTTCTGGGTATGGAGATATTAATTCACATACACCACACACGGCCCTCTTGCGCACTGCGGTCCCCTTCATAGTGTGGGGCTTCGAGGTCCTCTTCCCGCACTGACCAGTCCCCAGCCCTGAATGGCACAGCCTACACCCTCTTATCCCTGATGTATGAGTCAGGGTCCCTGGGCTCCCCAGAAGAGTTCGGGTACATCTCCTACTCCACTCTTCCCCTATACATTAGGATTGTCTATGGTGTTAGGCAGTCCTCCTGTAATAGGGGTGTCTCTGGTGATAGCTGTCCACCTGGTATCTAAAGGGGGTGTGGTTCCCCTATAATAGGGGTGTCTCTGGTGATAGCTGTTCCCCTGGTATCTGAAAGGGGTGTGGCCCCCCTGTAATAGGGGTGTCTCCTGGATAGCTGTCCCCCTGGTATCTGAAAAGGGTGTGGTCCCCCTGTAATAGGGGTGTCTCTGGTGATAGCTGTCCCCTCTGGTATCTGAAAGGGGTGTGGTCCCCCTGTAATAGGGGTGTCTCTGGTGATTGCTGTCCCCCTGGTATCTGAAAGGGCGTGGTCCCCCTGTAATAGGGGTGTCTCTGGTGACAGCTGTCCCCCTGGTATCTGAAAGGGGTGTTTCCGGGTGGATGGGACTCGATAACCTTGGCGGGCAACCTATCTAGGGGAAAAAAAAATACACAAATTTCCGATGGGCAACACGCTAATCGGTGCCACTTACAGGTGGCGATTTTTATAACATACAACAACAACAACAACAACCACAAAAACACCCCCTTGCAACACAATAACACCTCCCTTGTACCACAATAGCACCCCACTTGCACCACAATAACACCTCCCCTGTACTACAATAACACACCCCTTGTACCACAATAACACCCACCCCCCTGTACCACAAAAATACCCCCCTTGGCACCACAATGACACCCAACTTGGCACCACAATAATGCCCCCCTTGGCACCACAATAATGCCCCCTTGGCACAACAATAATGCCCTCCTTGGCACCACAATATCAACCCCCTTGGCGCCACAATAACACCCACCTTGGCACCCCAGTAACATCCCCCCTGGCACCGCAATAACACCCCCCTTGGCACCACAATAATGCTCCCCTTGGCACCACAGTAACACCCCCCCTTGGCACCGCAATAACACCCCCCTTGGCACCACAATAATGACCCCCTTGGTACCAAAATAACACCCCTCTTGCACCACAATAACACCCCCCTTGTACCACAATAACACCCCCCTTGGCACCACAATGACACCCAATTTGGGACCACAATAATGCCCTCCTTGGCACCACAATAACACCCCCCTTCTACCACAATAACACCTCCCTTGGCACCACAATAACACCCCCTTTGGCACCACAATAACACCCCCCTTGGCACCACAATAACACCCCCTTGTACCACAATAACACTCCCTTGTACCAAAATAACACCCCCTTGTACCACAAATAGCCTGAATTCCATTTTCTCTCCCAGGCCTTGGTAGCTGGATACACATCTTTCTGCCTCACACATCAGGGGTATCAGGCAAACCCTCTTTATATAACATACACATCCAACTTCACGACATTGCCCTACATTGCTATCCTCTATCCATAAAATACTACTCTTCCCACTACATATCATACATGTAACACCATACACCTTTACCAAATAAATATGGCAGTACAATTGTTAAGAGCAAACCTGGTGGTCCCTCGGATATCCACCCCCGGCAGGGTTGGGTCATTGACACAGGGCCCTCCCGGTCGTCATCATGCGACTGTGTCAAGAGCATTGCAACGTCCCAAAGCTGCTCGTCGGTGCAGCCTTTTCTTTAGCAATATAAGGGGACTTCACTCTAACATCAATTCTGTACACCAATTTCTTCAAGCAGAATCCCCTACTCTCCTTTTTTTGACAGAGACTCAAGTAACATCCACATCTGACACGTCTAGATTTAATTTTCCAGGTTATCAACTGCTCCAAAATTTCAGACCTGAAGGAGGTGTATGTTGCTTCGCAAAATCTGAAATTGCCCTGGAGGAGGTTACTAGTTTCAATTGTCCCTATTTTGATTAGTCTATATACAAATTAATTTCTGCTGGTAAACTTAAATACATATGTTGCATCTACCGTTCCCCAAATACTCCTCCAGAGCAAAGTCTTTTTGATTCTCTGTCCTCACAACTCAGTGTCCTCAACTTAAATGCTTCTTCTGAAATCACTGTGTTGGGTGATTTTAATGTCCATAATGTTGAATGGCTCACTCATTCAGCCAGGACTGATGATGCTGGTCTTGAATGTGAGCTATTTGCAGACTCATTTAATCTCACTCAACTAGTCAACCAACCCACCCGTGTACCAGATAATCCTAATCATAATTACCACCTACTGGACTTATTTTTAACAACCAATTCAGAAAATTATGATGTTACAGTGAGGTCCCCGCTTGGATCTTCTGATCACTGTCTGATACAGGCCACCTGTCTATCACCTACCACACCTTCCCACTCTGAACCTGTTTTGGTGACTAAATGGCATTACGATAGGGCAGACTGGGAGGGTCTTCAAGGTTTCTTTATTGATATTCCCTGGACCTCTTTCTTTTCTAATGATGCACACTCCACCTTGAGCCACATACAAGATTTTGTAAAAATTGGAATGGAAACTTTTATTCCTCATCAAAAGTACATTAAAAGATCTAATTCACCTAAATGGTTTGACCATAATTATTGTGCTAGAGTAACTGAACAAAAAGCAATAGCCTACAATGCATACACAAGATAAAAAACACATGAAGCCTTTAATTACTTTAGAAACATCAGAAATCATGCCAAAACTGTATTAAACCTAACTAAATCAAACTTTCTCCACAAGCAGGCAAATAAACTTCTAAACAATCCAAATGATAACAAAATATTTTGGTCTACTCTTAACTCATTCAAAATCCAACTTCACAACTGCTTCATCCATTCCACCATTAAAATCTCCGATTGGCAATCTTGTAAGTGACCCACTAGGTAAAGCTAACCTTCTTGCGGATATTTTCTCCACCAACTCAACCTTAGATGAAATAAATCAAGATGTCCCTGTACTTTATTTTAATTCGCCTGAAATTACCTCACTTAAGATCCATACCAGACATGTCAAAACTATTTTGCAGAATCTCTCAGTAGATAAGGCTCCTGGTCCAGATGAAATTCCTCCAATAGTACTTAAGAATTGCTCCTTGGTGCTCGCTCCTGTATTGGCAAAACTTTTCCGTCTATGTACTCATACCTCATGCTTCCCAGTACCCTGGAAAGAAGCAAACATCCATCTAGTTCTTTAAAAAGTTGCCTCTTCAGATCCATCAAACTACAGACCAATAGCTATAACTTCCACTCTTGGTAAAGTCTTTGAAATTATATTAAATAATCACATAATTAAGCATCTTGAGAATAATAAATTAATCAGTGATAGGCAATATGGTTTTAGACGATGTCGATCAACTGCAGACATTCTTTGCCTTCTTACGCATCAAATTAACCAAGCTACAGACCAACATGGTGAAACACATACAATAGCACTGGATATATCAAAGGCATTTGATAGAGTCTGACATCAATCCTTATTGTCGAAGATGTCACACTACGGCCTTGCATCATTAGTTCCACTAATTTCTTCTTATCTTCATAACAGAAAAATACGTGTAATGGTAGATGGCCTTCATTCTCAATTTCACACAATAAATGCTGGTGTTCCCCAGGGATCAGTTTTGGCCCCAACTCTGTTCCTCATTCATATCAATGATCTCATATCTACCACTCATAATCCAATACATTCCTACGCAGATGACTCAACACTCCACAGTTCCTTCACATTTACCAATTCTTTCACCCAACCCGATCTTATAAATTCAAAAATAAGCACTGCAATTAATGCACAGAAAACCAATTACATTCAATTTTCTAACCGACAGAATCTCACTGACTCCCATATATTTTTTAATGATGTAAATTTTCCCACTTCCCCTAGTATTGACATTCTCGGTGCAACATTAACTACTAACTTGAGCTGGACACATTATGTTAGAAGCATTGCTAAGAATGACTCTAAAAAACTGGGACTCCTGTACAGAGTTCGAGAATTCTTCACTGACGAGCTGTTGGCCGTAATATATAAAAGTCATGTACGTTCTCAGATGGATTACTGTTCACCTCTGTGGAGTGGAAGTGGAGTGGTTGCATTGAGGCAGTTGGACTAAATTCAAAATAAAGCTAGTAGATTAAGCAATAACCCTGCAATCACACAGGACCTTCCTACATTATCCATACGAAGAAACGTTGCATCCCTTGCATTATTCTACAGATATTTTCACAGTAATTGTTCCGAGGAACTTGCTTCAATTGTGCCGCCTCTCCACATCTTTCCCCGTAGAACTAGGGCAGCTGAGAGCGTCCATGAATTTACACTTTCTCCTCCACAATGCAGAACTTCTGCTTATCAAAATTCATTTATCCCTAGAACTACTACTCTTTGGAATTCACTTCCCTCGAATTGCTTTCCACAAACTTACAATCTACAAATGTTTAAATTCAGTTGTTACAAACATTTTATGAATGGAGGATGCCTTTAGGCACATGGACCGTTTTGTTTTATCTGTGTTTTTCCTTCCTCCGTTCATTGTCTCTTAAAAAAAAAAAAAAAAAAAAAAAAAAAAAAAAACACCCTCCTTGTACCACAATAACACCCCCTTGTACCACAATAACACCTCTCTTGTACCAAAATAACACACCCTTGTACCACAATAACACCCCCTTGTACCACAATAACACCCCTCTTGTATCACAATAATACCCCCCTTGTACCACAATAACACCCCCTTGTACCACAATAACACCCCCCTTGTACTACAATAATACCCCCGTTGTACCACAATAACGCCCCTTTGTACCACAATAACACCACCCTTGTACCACAATAACACCACCCTTGAACCACATTAACACCCCCCTTGTACCACAATATCACCTCCTTGTACCACAATAACACCCCTTTGTACCACAACACCCCCCTTGTACCACAATAAAACCCCCCTTGTACCACAACAATGTCCCTTTGGACCACAATAACACCACCCTCATACCACAATAACACCACCCTTGTCCTACAATATCACCCCCCTTGTACCACAATAACACCCCCTTGTACCACAATGACACCCCACTTGAACCAAAATAACGCCCCCTTGTACCACAATAACACCCCCCTTGTACCACAATAACACCCCCCCCCCATTGTACCACAATAACACCCCCGTGTACCACAACAACACCCCCCTGGTAACACAATAACACCCCCCCTGTACCACAATAACGCCCCATTGTACCACAAAAACACCACCCATGTACCACAATAATGGCCCCTTGTACCACGATATCACCCCCCTTGTACCATAATAATACCCCCTGTACCACAATAACAACACCCTTGTACCACAATATCACCCCCCTTGTACCACAATAACACCCTCTTTTACCACAGTAACACGCCCACTTGGCACCGCAATAACGCCCCCCTTGGCACCACAAGAATGTCCCTCTTGGTACCACAATAACACCCCACCTGGCACCATAATAACACCCCCCTTGGCACCACAATAACACCCCCCTTGTACCACAATAACACCCCCCTTGTACCACAATAACACCACCCTTGGCACCAAAATAACAACCCCCTTGTACCACAATAACACCCACTTGTACCACAATAACACCACCCTTGGCACCATAATAACACCCCCCTTGTACCACACTAACACCCTCCTTGTACCACAATAACACACCCCGTGGCACCACAATAACACCCCCTTGTACCACAATAACACCTTCCTTGTTCCACAATAACACCCTCCCTGGACCACAATAGCACCCCCATGGCACCACAATAACACCCCCCTTGCACCACAATAACACCACCCTTGGCACCATAATAACACCCCCCTTGTACCACAAAAACATCCCCCTTGTACCGCAATAACACCCCCCTTGTACCACAATAACACTTCCCTTGGCACCACAATAGCACCCCCCACGTACCACAATATCACCCCCTTGTACCACAATAACACCCCCCCCTTGTACCACAATAACACCCCCCTTGTACCACAATAATGTCCCTTTGTACCACAATAACACCACCATTGTACTACAATATTATCCCCCTTGTACCTCAATAACACCCCCTTGTACCACAATACCGCCCCCTTGTACTACAATAACACCTCCTTTGTACTACAATATTACCCCCCTTGTACCTCAATAACACCCCCTTGTACCACAATAACACCCCCCTTGTACCACAATAACACCCCCCTTGTACCACAATAACACCCCCCTTGTACCACAATAATGTCCCTTTGTACCACAATAACACTCCCCTTGGCACCACAATGACACCCAATTTGGGACCACAATAATGCCCTCCTTGGCACCACAATAACACCCCCCTTCTACCACAATAACACTTCCCTTGGCACCACAATAACACCCCCTTTGGCACCACAATATTACCCCCCTTCGCACCACAATAACACCCCCCTTGTACCACAATAACACCCCCTTGTACCAAAATAACACCCCCCTGTACCACAATAACACCCTCCTTGTACCACAATAACACCCCCTTGTACCACAATAACACCTCTCTTGTACCACAATAACACACCCTTGTACCACAATAACACCCCTCTTGTATCACAATAACACCCCATTTGTACCACAATAACACCCTTGTACCACAATAACACCCCCCTTGTACTACAATAATACCACCCTTGTACCACAATAACGCCCCTTTGTACCACAATTACACCACCCTTGTACCACAATAACACCACCCTTGCACCACATTAACACCCACCTTGTACCACAATATCACCTCCTTGTACCACAATAACACCCCTTTGTACCACAACACCCCCCTTGTACCACAATAAAACCCCCCTTGTACCACAATAATGTCCCTTTGGACCACAATAACACCACCCTTGTACCACAATAACAACACCCTTGTCCTACAATATCACCCCCCTTGTACCACAATAACACCCCCTTGTACCACAATGACAACCCACTTGTACCACAATAACGCCCCCTTGTACCACAATAACACCCCCTTGTACCACAATAACACCTCCCTTGTACCACAATAACACCCCGCTTGTACCACAATAAAACCCCCTTGTACCACAATAACACCCCTTGTACACAACAACACCCCCTGGTAACACAATAACACCCCCCTTGAATCACCATAACACCCCATTGTACCACAAAAACACCACCCATGTACCACAATAACACCCCCCTTGTACCACAATATCACCCCCCTTGTACCACAATAATAACCTCTGTACCACAATAACAACCCCCTTGTACCACAATAGCACCCCCCTTGTACCACAATAATACCCCCTTTTACCACAGTAACACCCCCACCTGGCACCGCAATAACGCCCCCCTTGGCACCCCAATAATGTCCCTCTTGGTACCACAATAACACCCCCCTTGGCACCATAATAACACTCCCCTTGGCACCACAATGACACCCAATTTGGGACCACAATAATGCCCTCCTTGGCACCACAATAACACCCCCCTTCTACCACAATAACACTTCCCTTGGCACCACAATAACACCCCCTTTGGCACCACAATATTACCCCCCTTCGCACCACAATAACACCCCCCTTGTACCACAATAACACCCCCTTGTACCAAAATAACACCCCCCTGTACCACAATAACACCCTCCTTGTACCACAATAACACCCCCTTGTACCACAATAACACCTCTCTTGTACCACAATAACACACCCTTGTACCACAATAACACCCCTCTTGTATCACAATAACACCCCATTTGTACCACAATAACACCCCCTTGTACCACAATAACACCCCCCTTGTACTACAATAATACCACCCTTGTACCACAATAACGCCCCTTTGTACCACAATTACACCACCCTTGTACCACAATAACACCACCCTTGCACCACATTAACACCCACCTTGTACCACAATATCACCTCCTTGTACCACAATAACACCCCTTTGTACCACAACACCCCCCTTGTACCACAATAAAACCCCCCTTGTACCACAATAATGTCCCTTTGGACCACAATAACACCACCCTTGTACCACAATAACAACACCCTTGTCCTACAATATCACCCCCCTTGTACCACAATAACACCCCCTTGTACCACAATGACAACCCACTTGTACCACAATAACGCCCCCTTGTACCACAATAACACCCCCTTGTACCACAATAACACCTCCCTTGTACCACAATAACACCCCGCTTGTACCACCATAAAACCCCCCCTTGTACCACAATAACACCCCCTTGTACCACAACAACACCCCCCTGGTAACACAATAACACCCCCCTTGTATCACAATAACACCCCATTGTACCACAAAAACACCACCCATGTACCACAATAACACCCCCCTTGTACCACAATATCACCCCCCTTGTACCACAATAATAACCTCTGTACCACAATAACAACCCCCTTGTACCACAATAGCACCCCCCTTGTACCACAATAATACCCCCTTTTACCACAGTAACACCCCCACCTGGCACCGCAATAACGCCCCCCTTGGCACCCAAATAATGTCCCTCTTGGTACCACAATAACACCCCCCTTGGCACCATAATAACACCCCCATTGGCACCACAATAACACCCCCTTGTACCACAATATCACCCCCCTTGTACCACAATAACACCACCCTTGGCACCATAATAACAACCCCCTTGTACCACAATAACACCCACTTGTACCACAATAACACCACCCTTGGCACCATAATAACACCCCCCTTGTACCACACTAACACCCACTTGTACCACAATAACACCCTCCTTGTACCAAAATAACACCCCCCGTGGCACCACAATAACATCCCCTTGTACCACAATAACACCTTCCTTGTTCCACAACAACACCCCCCTTGTACCACAATAACACCCCCGTGGCACCACAATAACACCCCCTTGCACCACAATAACACCACCCTTGGCACCATAATAACACCCCCCTTGTACCACAATAACATCCCCCTTGTACCGCAATAACACCCCCCTTGTACCACAATAACACCTCCCTTGGCACCACAATAGCACCCCCCTCGTACCACAATATCGCCCCCTTGTACCACAATAACACCCCCCTAGTATCACAATAACACCCCCCTTGTACCACAATAATGTCCCTTTGTACCACAATAACACCACCTTTGTACCACAATAACACCACCCTTGTACTACAATATTACCCCCTTGTACCTCAATAACACCCCCTTGTACCACAAAAACACCCACTTGTACCATAATAACGGCCCCTTGTACCACAATAACACCCTCATGTACCACAATAACAACCTCCTTGTACCACAATAACACCCCCCTTGTACCACAATAACACCCCCTTGTACCACAATAGCACCCCCTGCTACCACATTAACACCCCCCTTGTTCCACAATAACGCCCCTTTGTACCAAAATAACACCACCCTTGTACCACAATATCACCCCCCTTGTACAACAATAATACCCGCTTCTACCACAATAACACCCCCTTGTACTACAATAACACCCCCCTTGTACCACAATATCACCCCCTTTGTACCACAATAACACCACCCTTGTACCACAATATCACCCCCCTTGTACCACAATAACACCCCTTTTACCACAATAACGCACCCTTTGTACCACATAAACACCCCCCTTGTACCACAATAATGTCCCGTTGTAACACAGTAACACCACCCTTGTACCACAATAACACCCCTTGTAACACAATAACACCGCCATTGTACCACGATAACACCCCCTTTTACCACAGTAAAACCCCCTTGTACCACAATAACACCCCCCCTTGTACCACAATAATACCACCCTTGTACCACAATAACACCCCCCTTGGCAACACAATAACATCCCCTTTGTACCATAATAACACCCCCCTTGTACCACAATAACACCCCCTTCGTAAAACAATAACACCCCCCTTGTACCACAATAACACCATCCTTGTACCACAGTAAAAAAAAACTTGTACCACAATAACACCCCCCTTGTACCACAACAACACCCCCTTGTACCACAACAACACCCTCCTTGGCACCACAATAACACCCCCTTCCTCTACAATAACACCCCCTTGTACCACAATACCACCCCCCTTGTACCTTCATAACACCCCCCTTGTACCACAATATCACCCCCCTTGTATCACAATAACACCCCCTTTTACCACAATTACGCACCCCTTGTGCCACAATAACACCCCCCTTGTACCACAATAATGTCCCGTTGTACCACAATAACACCACCCTTGTACCACAATAACAAGAACATAAGAAAATGGGAGTCTGCAGAAAGCCGATTGGCCTAAGCAAGGCAGATCCCTGTCCCACACAACCCCAATTACAAAGCCCAATTATAGGCTCAACACTCTAATACCCTGAGGATCATCTTACCAAAACGGTTAGAGATTAACGCAGGATTACAGGGGTCTGCAGATCGCTGATTGGCCCAACCCGGCTGATCCCCCTTCACACCCAACCCTTCTCGTCCATATGCTTATCCAATTTTATCTTAAAGCTCCCTACCGTTTTTAATCCCACTATAGCACTTGGTAGTCCATTCCACCCATCTACAACTCTGTTACCAAACCAATATTTGCCTATATCTTTTCTGAAACGAAATTTATCTAATTTGAAACCATTGGTACGAGTTCTTTCGCTATCACTGAGCTTTAGTACATTTGTCATGTCCCCTTTGTTAATCCCACTTGAACACCTCTATCATATCCCCTCTAACTCTGCGTCTCTCTAACGAATGTAAACCTAATTTCTTCAACCTTTCTTCATACGGAAGATTTCTAATATTATGGATCATTTTTGTCATTCTACGATGTACTCTCTCCAATGAATCTATGTCCATTCTGTAATAAGGACACCAAAATTGGACAGCATAATCCATATGGGGTCTCACTAATGACAAGTAAAGTTTTAAGATAACATCAGCAGTTCTGTTGCTCACACTCCTAGAGATGAACCCGAGAATCCTGTTTGCCTTATTACGAACGCTTATACACTGTTTTCTAGGCTTCAAATCATTGCTAACAAACACACCTAGATCTTTCTCGCAGTCTGAATTTTCTAATTCTAAATTAGCTAGTTTATATTTAACATTTGTTTGCATCTTCCCTATCTTTAACCCTTAATTAGCGGCGAGCAACATAAGTCGAGTTAAATAAAGCTGGACTATGTGGCGGTGCTCGACATATATCGTGTGGCAATTTCAGCACGTAATGTTGCTGAGAGAGAGAGACAAGTGGTGGCAGGAGAGTAGCGAGCGTATGACTGCTCCAGACCACCGCGGCGAACCTACTGACACGAATCCCACCTCCTCCCTCCCTCTCTCACTCGCTATATACGGAATTGTATGGGGAAAGTGCCTAATTACATGCTTTTTGCACTCGCGTTGCACGGTTATTGCAAGAAAACTAGCCATCATAAAAGGATCGTTATGGTGTCATTCGAAAGCTCTGTTTATGCCCTTTCAGGGATAGATACTTGTTTTACGTTCTGGGTCTTATTTAGGCATGAAAATGATCACGTAAACAGCCCTATTTTGGCTAAAAACACCCCGCTGGGCGGTACATATAAATAAACCGCATAGGCCGCTCGTAAGGTGTTAACACCTTGCATTTGTCAATGTTAAACTTCATCTGCCAATTTACTGACCATTCATGTAAGGAATCAAGATCCCTTTGGAGGCACTCTATATCGCTATCTGAATCAATTGATCTCCCCATTTTAGTATCGTCTGCGAATTTACTTATCCTACTAGTTATACCTAAATCTAGGTCATTTATGTATATAAGAAACAACAGGGGACCTAATACCGATCCCTGGGGGACACCACTTTTGACTGCTCCCCACTCTGACTTGGTACCATTTATGCTGACTCTCTGTTTCCTACCAATTAGCCATGACCTAATCCATCCCAACAACGACCCTCCTATTCCATGTGCCTCAACCTTTCTCATCAATCTCTCATGAGGGACTCTGTCAAAAGCTTTACTGAAATCTAAATATATAATATCATATGACTTGTCACTATCTACTGCTTCATATACCTCTGAGAAGCATCTGTTGTGAGCGGAAGGCAGCTACAGAATGCTCGGTAATATACACGATCCAGTACTGATAGCCTTGACAACTGATGACACAGATGACCCACCCCTCTGTGTTGTATTACTGGGGGATGTTTAGAGAGTGTATTAAAGCTTCATAACTTCTTTTTATATTACATATTTGCTAACACAAGATGATTTTACACAAATTTGGAGACTCTTCTAACAATGCAAGGGGTAATATCTATTTAGATAATCTCCTTAACCCGGGAACGGCAAGGGGGGGGGTAATGAACTCGATGCCCCTGGGCGAGCATATGACCATTTGGGCGACTATTCCAAATCGTGACGAAAACTCCCTCAGCGTGTAGGAAATGTTCGAACGGACCTGGCCATATATATATTTGCCACCAAAAAATGTGGGGGGGGTCCCGTAGTTGGAAAATGTGGCACGACCGGCATCGCGCGGCAAGAAAAACATCGAGCGGCGAGATTTACCCGCGCGTATATTCTGGCGTACGGGGGGTAGAACCAAGGGGAGGGGAGGGTGGGTTGGCCGTATTATGGCTTATATAACGTATTGTGAGCACTTTCATGATATTTAATATACATGTACGTATGTAGGGCACCCATTTGCATATCATGTAGCAAGAAATAAGGCGCACATACACAATATATGCGATATATAGGCGAAATTATACGTGTGATAAGTGATTGAAAGTGAGAGGAGGGAGGAAAGGGGGATAATTGTCATCGATTGTCGATATTTACGCGCGTATATACTCTGGTTTAGGGTGCAGCAGGGGTGAGGGGGTGGGAGGGAAGGTGGAGGGTGGGGGTGGGATGAGCTAAATATCGCTTATATATCGTACTGTGGGCATGTTCATGATATATAATGTACATGTACGTATATAGGCGACCTATCTACATGTCATATAGCAAGAAATAAGACGCACATACACAATATATACGATATATAATCTGAAAGTATACGTGACCTAGAGAGGGAATGTAGGGAGGGAGGGATCATATGATAGTCGCCCGAGGGTAAAGAGATGCACGTGTGGGGTGTTGTGGCTGTGATACAGGGGTAGGTGGAGGAGGGAGGGAGGCGGGTTGATGGAAGAAATTGCTATATAGTACACGTATTGATCACTGTCATGCTTTCATATAGCATGCAGACACTGCAGTAGTCCCATGTGAAGAGTGGACACCCATTATTTGGCCGTAGACAGTTTAAATAGAACGAAATCAGTGTAGGTTTTTGGGAGGGGGGAGTGAAGACTACAAATTTAGGGGGTTTGCCTAAATAAACAGTGTGCCCGAAATAGACTGGTATCAGGTACCAAGATAAACTACTTGGCCCTTTCAACACAAACACCGACCTATTGTAGAAATTCATATATTTATAATATAACTATATTGTAGAGGGGTAATTTACATGTCACTTTGCGTAAATGACAGATAATTTCATTGATGTACGAGTATATGCACGTAATATCATGTGACGGTCCTTTTGATATTTCAATGAATATATTTTTATAGGGACATTATGTTATCTCCCAGGTAGTGAACAAAATATTTATCGATATACAATAGTATATCGATGTATTACTCTTTTTTTTGGTCGTGGGTGACAGGTCGAATCTACAGACCAAGTTTTGCCTTTACTTTACTATGAGCCGCGGTGGCCCAGTTGGTAAGGTCACAGAGAGGCAATGGTGAGGAATGTCAGGGCAGTGGGTTCGAGTCCAGTAAGGGGTTATGGGGAGACTTATGTGATGTTTAGAACAATTTTGGCAATTTTTTTGTTTTACAAACTCATGTAATTGTATTCAAGCAATATGAAATATTCATAAAATAATTCACATTGCAAGAATACAATTACATGAGTTTGTAGTTTCTTTTTTGTCTTTTTTATTTCTTTATTTATTTATTTATTTATTTTTGTTTTGTTTTATATTATAAAATAGGAAATACATACATAGGAACATAGTTTGCAAAATATTATTATTTATTATTGATATTATATACAAGCATATATGGGCACATTATTATCACAGGAGATTTCTATTGAGGTAGTGAGTGAAAACATTACAAATTACTAGTGAACATAACAAATATAATTACCAATATGGGCACATTACTATCACAGCAGATGTATCTTGAGGTAGTGAGTGAAAACATTACAAATAACTAGTGAACATAACAAATATAATTACCAAATATATATATACAATGGAATTGGTTTCACAGTAAAGAGATCATGTGTGAGAGTGACTTAGGAAAGATATCTTGAGCGAGAGTGACTTAGGAAAGAGTTAGCTAAAGAAAGCATGAGAGAGTGATTTAGGAAGATCATGAGTGAGAGTGACTTAGGGAATACATCATAAAAGTGAGAGTGATTTAGGAAAGATATCTTGAGCGAGAGTGACTTAGGAAAGAGTTAGCTAAAGAGAGCATGAGAGAGTGATTTAGGAAGATCATGAGTGAGAGTGACATAAGCGCGCGGTTAGGTAGGTCAGGTGAGGTGAGGTGAGGTGAGGTAGGGCGCGAGTCAAGGGCAGGGCGGCGACACTCAGAATTGCTTCAGGGTGTGGTAGTCCCTGTAGCAGTCGCCGAGGCAAAGGGGGACCTTGCACTCCTGGCACATGGTGGTGATCCTGGGATTTGTCCTGGGCCTCCTGGTGGTGTTGGAGCAGACATAGCACAGCAGCTGCTTTCGCCGACTGCCAACAAAGTCGGTGTGGACTGGGTAATGCCGTGACAGTGCTACCTGTATACGGTCGGGGGCATGGGCACCACGCCAACCCACTTTTGTTTTAGTGGGCTCCCCGAACTTCTCCAGGAGTTGGTACGACACATTATACACAAACTCCCGGAACTTGAGCTTCTTGTTCGGGGCCATTTCCCTTTTTATCAGCCACATATTGTAGGCGTTGAGCATGGTGATGTCCACAAGATGATGGAAGAGCTTGTGATACCACTTGACTGTCTTTCTCAGACAATCAACGCCTGCGAGTTGGCAGTCGGACTTGTCCGCAAGGCGCATATTCTTGGTGTAATACACCACCATGTCAGGCTTTTCAATGTTTTTTTTTGGTCCGGTAGTGAATTTTGCCTGAGTCGACCTGGGCGCCTGTGTGGACAGTTGACAGCAGGTGAACATCACGTCTGTCCTTCCACTTGATGGCCAACACTTTGCCAGACTTCTCCATCATCTTGTATTTGCCTCGTCCCCTTCGTCGCCTTCTTTTTGCACTTCTCTCCCGGTGTGCCGGAACAAGGTCGTCATCCGAGGGTGTGTCACTTGATGATGGATTTTCCAGCGGCATAACACGACCGACGAACTTCGGCATGAACTTTCTTGTACTTCTGACAGTCCCACATGACCCTGTTTGGTTGTCATGTAGATACTGGCAGAGAGCAGGAGAAGTATACCAATTGTCGGTGTACAATGTGTGCCCCTTGCCTATGTATGGTTCCATAATTTTCTTCACAATGGCCCCAGACAAGCCCAAGGGGTCATTGGCAGCGACTTTTGGCATGTCTATATCAGTTCCAGTATAGACGATCATGTCAAGTACTAGGCCAGTCTCACAGTCACAAAAGACGAACAGCTTTATCCCAAACCTGTGCCTCTTCAAGGGGATATACTGCTTGAAAACAAGACGACCTTTGAAGAGCACGAGCGACTCATCAATCACCAAGTTGGGGAAAGGGGTGAAGTATTTCTTGTACCTCGCCATCAACATGGTGAAAACATCACAAATTTTCCAGATTCTGTCAGCCCTGTTAGGATTGTCATTGTCTGAGAAGTGAATGAATCTCAGCAGCAATGAAAATCTGTCACGGGTCATGTACTTGGTGAAAATTGGTGTGGCGATGAGTGAGTCGTGCTTCCAGTAATGTTGCAGCACATGCTTCTTGCAAAGAGGCATGAGCAACAACAGGGCAAAGAACGTCATGAATTCTTTGGCAGTAGTATCCACCCAGGCTCGTATTCTAGACCTTGGAGATATCATGTGCATCCTGTCCCACACCCACCTTAAGTAGGCGTTGGTTCGGGCCACAATGAACATCATAATCTCCATGTCAAAGAATGCCAAGAAGAAATCCATCTCGTTTGCATGCTCATCACAGGGCTAATCTGGTGTTGAACCAGATTGATTTGCATCAAACTGGTGCAAGTCAGGTATAAAATCGGCCCCATCTGACCATGAAAAAGAATGAATATTGGCATCACGCATGGGCAAATTGTCGTCATCATCATCGTCAGCGCCACCTTCTGAAATATCACTGTCGTGGTCGCGATAAAGGATTTCGTCGTCGTCCTCCTCAGACGACGAACACCCTTCCTCGTTGAAAACCTCGGCCTCTGCCTCACTATCAGTGTCCACGACGCCAAAATCCCTCACATCGCCATCCAAATCCCCATCACTACTGTCCCCGTCGCCACCGAATAGCAGGGAGGCATATTTAGAGGGCGTCAGGGGATTCCTCTGCCGTATTCTCATAGGCGTCCTGTGGACAGGGACGGAAGCAGAGGTGGAAGGGCCAGGTGTGGCGGCGGAGGCTGCAGGGGCGGTGGCAGGGGCGGCCTGTGGTGGCACGATGGGGGTAGAGGCAGGCGGTGTTTTCTTCCCCTTCACCTTTCTTTTTGTCCCTGCGGCAGCAGGGGCAGTGGCAGGGGTGGTGGTGGCTGCAGGGACAGGAACAGGGGCAGTGGCAGGGGCAGCGGTGGCTGCAGGGGCAGAGACAGGGGCAGGTGCGGCCCGTGGTGGCATAATGGTGGTAGAGGCAGGCTTGCTTTTCTTGCCCAGCCCCGTCCCTTTTCTCCGTCCGGCGGCAGGGGCAGTGGCAGGGGCAGTGGCAGGGGCAGTTGCAGAGGCGGCCAGTGGTGGCACAATGGTGGTAGAGGCAGGCTTGCTTTTCTTGCCCACCCCCGTCCCTTTTCTCTGTGCGGCGGCAGGGGCAGTGGCAGGCGCAGTTGCAGAGGCAGCGGCGGCTGCAGGGGCAGGGACAGGGGCAGGGGCGGCCAGTGGTGGCACAATGGTGGTAGAGGCAGGCTTGCTTTTCTTGCCTTTCCCTTTCTGTCTAGTTGCCCCCGTAGGTCCTGCGTCCCTAGGGCGGCCTCCTCCCGATGCAGAAGGGCCTCCTGTAGAGGCGGCGTGGGTGGGTGAGGTGGTACTGTGGGCAGTAGAAGGCGCACTGACATCTTGAAAGGCCAGTGACCTTTGTGCACGTACACTAGCACTTATACGTGCCTTACGTGCCTTTTGGGGGGCACGAACATCTTCCTCCGAGTCACTAGTGTAGTCGTACAGGTAGGAGGCCTGTTGGGCAGCCACTCTCCGCTTTCCACGGGCACTGACACCACCTGTAGCAGGCCCGGTCGTGTCAGAAGGGCGCGCGGGAGAGGGACGTGTAGGCTCCACGGTGAAAAATCGGTATCTGACTGTACGCGCGAGACTGTGGTGTGTGTGGAGGTGGTGGTGGTGGTGAGAGGTGCCATGTAGTACTACTCGCGCACCAATTTTCAGGCGCCTGGGTTAAAGCCCGCGGTTTTGGTGCGTGTTCAAAAACCGCCCTCTTAAGAGCTTTGCCGCCGTCGCCCAGTAAAACCTCTTCAGAGCTTTGCCGCCGTTTACGGGTTAACTCCCTCAAACATTATATGAACTAAACAAAAATCATCTATTAATATATATCCCGAATTTAATCATAGAATGTGTCATTGTATGGTGAAAGAGCAGTGTCTTGGTAGCGTGATCCATAAAAGTGGTAGGTCGGGCTACTATGGTAACCCTTTCAGGCTCTTAAGATGACGCTTAGTATTTATATGTATATAATTCTCCTATTCTCATAATTAACTCTCCAAAAATATTTTTCTGCCAATAATCTCGTTCAAAGACAAATACAGGGGTTGAAAACAAAGTGAACTTATTATTTATAATTCCCCTGATGGTTCCAAAGGCTTTCAAGTGTCCCAGGAAGACGCAGGTGACATCTTCCCGTACACGAAAGGGGTAATTGTCGCCTTAGCTTAGCATATGGGGTAATGTATTCACTCAACAAAAGTTTGACATTGTCGATACCTGTGCACAAAAAAACAAAGCTTCGAATTTGTTAAGGCAATGGTACTCCTTGACTTATTATATGGATGTGAGACATTGACACATAACAGAGAGATGAAGAGACACATCAATTCCTTTGGTACTAAATGTCTTCGCTGGATCATGAGCTATCGCTGGCATTACTACATCTCAAACCAGCGACTATTACTCCGTGAAACGTATTCAAGATATATTAGTTGCATGGTCCGTGAATGTCAACTTGGGCTATATGGGCATGTGGTTTGCCTTCCTGAAGCTGACCTTGCTTACCACGTGGTCTCTACAGAAGACAACCCTGAGTGGAGGAGACCTAGGGGAAGACCACAGAACTCATGGCTGAGGCAAGTTGACCAATCTTGCAGTAAGGACACTTGCTATGGGCCAGGCAGATGCCTGGAGTCTGGCCTAGGAGGATCCCCTGTAGTGGAGTCGGAGTGTGAGTGCGGCAACGCACTGTCATGTTGTGTGTCCCCATTGACTTCCTGATATAACGTTACAGTCTTAATATCAAAGAATATTCGTTACATGTTCTTACTCTACTGTATAGATAGTGACATTTTATCTTTCAACAACATTCAGTGAATTGTAATTAAATGTCAGCAGACCGTCCTTTCCGGCCAATTACCGTCTGTGATATCATGTGGTTCCTGATACGTTATCAGACTTACAGCAGTAGGGTGACCACATAATTGATGGTGATTTGTCGTGCGTGCAGTTGCTTTCACGGAAGGCTTTTGCTGGCTACTTGTCAGGAATAGGGATTTTCGTCAATAGCAATAGAAATGTTTTCGTATTATGCTAAGAATAATTGATTTAAAGAATACTTTGATATACTATAGTATATACTTACTATTTTCAAAAATATAATTTGCATTATATTCGTGTATTTTTCACATTTTCTTAAATGTAGCGGTCATTAACATAATTATATACGGTATATTTGTGCTATATTCACATGTTTTGAGGGGAGATGTTTGTTTTTTTCTGCCCTTTTTTCTATCAAAAAATATACAAATGTAACTTAAAACGGGGTCTTGGGGTGTTATTCAAAGCTTGATGGAGGTCTAAGGAGGAAAATAAAAAACAAAATTAGAATAAGATTAAATAGGAAAACAAATACGCTCATCCCCCCTTAACACCGTCACCTCCTCGCAAGTTTGAGAATGAATATTGATTTTACACCACTTGCGTCATTTTAACCATTTCAAGATACAATACGCATTTCCTTACTGTTTCCTAGTTATTAGTAGACGATTTTATTCAGATTGGGAAGGGTATATGGAAGTCAGATGTATTATTGAGATAGTCTTTGTCCTTTTAAATCTCACAGATTTGTCCTAAGGCGTTTAAAATTGTCTACTGATAGCCAGAAAATTATTATTATGTTCTATCCACCGACCAAATTTACTCCTAAGCTTGATTAATGAAATTAACAAACACATGTGGCAGTCCGGGGATTCGAACCCAGGACGCTCACACCGAAAATCAACACACTGATGCATTGCGCCACGAAGACAGTTACAGAATTATGTACAAGCCTACGATTTATTATGCAGTTTCGACTCCTGCATACCAATCTTCCCATGTATATTCATTCCAACTGCACTATCGGAGGCTATGAATAGGTGAATGGAAAGAGTAATTAATGGGGCGCTTAACCCTACGGAAGGCCTCTCTATAAACTATTCCTGAACGAGAATGAATTATTATGTTCTCTCCACCAACCAACTTTACTCCTAAACTCGATTAATGAAAGTAACAAACACATGTGGCAGTCCGGGGATTCGAACCCAGGACGCTCACACCGAAAATCAAGGCACTTATGCATTGCGCCACAAAAACAGTTAAAGAATGATGAAACGCGTCATGATCATCAACGGGTTAAGGTTTCAAGACATATACAGTATGGCCTGATAATCATAGTAGCGTGGGAGCTGTTTCTATAGTTATAAATTACGTGTACAAAACATTCCATTAAGTAATTCATGTTGACAATGACTCAAAATATCAAGGAAACCAAAATGTTGAGAGAGCGAGAGGAGGAGTACAAAGGAGTACAAAGGAAATCAAGCTACAACATGTCTAGTGACCCCTCTAGACTACTTGTCCTCCAAGGAGAGAGAGAGAGGGAGTGAGTGAGTGAGTAGTTGGTAGTAGACTATATTATATTAAGGTAATAGTTCATGGTGCCATATGCAGGTGACTGCAGTGGCCGGATAGCCTGTGTTTGTTGTCATTATCCAGAGGTAAAGAGTTACACGCTGCTTCCTTCTTAGTAGTCTTGTTGTTCAATCAGCTTTATTACCATATTGCTTGGTCAGCGATATCCATACACGTTATGTTAGTAGTAGTATGGTACGTGAATCAAGTACATCCCGTTATATAGTGACGTCGTATTTGGAGACAATCATATACTTCCACATTTTCATTTTGAGGTGTTGGACTTGAGTATGTCTTACCATTGTCTAGAATACTTGAAAGTAGCTGCTCTACCGTATATTGATTAGCAAATGTTGCATCTTTTCACTCCTCTGTCGCTATTACAACACTCAAGTGTTCTTCAGAGCTCGCTTAGTGCGGTGAGTGTGAGGCACCCGCCTTTCAACACAGTCGCACTCCTATTCTGTCCAGCTCTCCATCCCAAGAAATAAGCAAATGTTCTCAGTCTTTCTTCTACTCAACTAGTGAACTCTGGAACTCTCTCCTTCGATCAATCTTTTCTTTATCCTGTGACTTAGACAGATTTAAACTGTGTATGTATTTTGAGCCATTTAGGTGTCGATTTTTTCCAGGCGAGTGATAGCGAGCCTGTAATTTATGAGAAACCGATTTCAATTTATATATCGCTTTAGAGTTCCCACTGTAAATAATTCTCTGGACAGGCTAGAACCCATTTGTGGTTCATAATTTTGTTTCACCATCGCCTTTCACGGCATCAAGGGCTATCACAAGTTCATCCACACCTAAATGGATATGCACTCTGAGAACGGTTCCCTCAACATATTTACCAACCTGTGCAACACTTCTCGCCTCTTGTAATGCCGATATAACACCACAACTAATACCGTCAACTTTATATCGGCAACTTTGTTTACAGTAACTCTTGAGCCGACTTAGCACTGGCGATAGCAACTAGACTGGAGGTAGCTTGTAATGGGTGACATAATGATCTTGAGAGTGTATCTCAGAAGCTGATAAATCAAATTTATTTAAATCAAATTGGTTGACGATGAAAGATCTGGAATAATACTCCGTTAACTCCATCTTCCTTGGGGACATCTGTTGAGTGTCCCCATCCCAGCACAACCCACCTTTTATGTCTTACACTTCATTATACTGTATTTCCTTCTTGTTTATTCTTTGTTTACACCTATGTAATACTATAGTCTATTCGCTTTAAGTACTATAGTCTATTCGCTTTAAGTACTATAGTCTATTCGCTTTAAGTACTATAGTCTATTCGCTTTAAGTACTATAGTCTATTCGCTTTAAGTACTATAGTCTATTCGCTTTAAGTACTATAGTCTATTCGCTTTAAGTACTATAGTCTATTCGCTTTAAGTACTATAGTCTATTCGCTTTAAGTACTATAGTCTATTCGCTTTAAGTACTATAGTCTATTCGCTTTAAGTACTATAGTCTATTCGCTTTAAGTACTATAGTCTATTCGCTTTAAGTACTATAGTCTATTCGCTTTAAGTACTATAGTCTATTCGCTTTAAGTACTATAGTCTATTCGCTTTAAGTACTATAGTCTATTCGCTTTAAGTACTATAGTCTATTCGCTTTAAGTACTATAGTCTATTCGCTTTAAGTACTATAGTCTATTCGCTTTAAGTACTATAGTCTATTCGCTTTAAGTACTATAGTCTATTCGCTTTAAGTACTATAGTCTATTCGGTACCATTAGACGATTTTATTTAGGTTTTAATCTACCTCGAAAAGTCAAAGGGGTAAATACGATCTCAATAAACCCTCTGAATATCATGAGTCCTTTAAACTGCATAAACACGTCAAATTTTAGCCAGAATCAAAGGTAAAAAGGCATAATCATGCTGAACATCGTGAGTATTGCTATCGGGCATTTAACATTTAATGATTAATTTTAATTTACCTCCTTTGTCTGCACTGTCCAATATATAAAGAATAACATTATGGTTGAGTTCTTTTTAATATTTACCGTAAGCCTGTGTAATTTATATTAATATGTTTGACAATATCCACTACTTGATTATCAAATAATATTATTATTTATACATTATTTAAAAAATATATATTTATGTACATTTCAAATGATTAAATGCTGTAGTTGTGAGAATAAAATAGCTTCAACAGTTGTTGTAGATGTGTGTGTGTGTGTGTGTGTGTGTGTGTGTGTGTGTGTGTGTGTGTGTGTGTGTGTGTGTGTGTGTGTGTGTGTGTGTGTGTGTGTGTGTGTGTGTGTGTGTGTGTGTGGTGTGTGTGTGTGTGTGTGTGTGTGTGTGGTGTGTGTGTGTGTGTGTGTGTGTGTGTGTGTGTGTGTGTGTGTGTGTGTGTGTGTGTGTGTGTGTGTGTACGAGCGGTTGTGTGTTTATTGGTACAAATCTCTGGATATTTGTAGGTTTACAGGTACATGAGGTTTGGGGCGACAGTTAATCGGTACACACCTCTTTAAAATACGTTGAAATGGAGTGTTTTCGGTTAGGTTAGGTAAGTTAGGTTAGGTTAGGTTAGGTTAAGTTAGTGTAATTTAGGTATAAAAATCGAAAAATGTACTTGTAAGCATGCACCAAATTGATATGTACCGATAAACGCCAACCGCTCGGGTGTAATAATAATAATAATAATAATAATAATAAACGGTTTATTAAAGAATGGCAGCCTCATGAGCTGAAAATACACATTTTACAATTTAGTGGATGAACATGAGATGTACAGATATGAGGATGGTAAGCTTAGTTTACAAACAAAATAAATAAATACAATAATGATGCATGTGCAGAATACAAATTATCATAAAATAACCATGAGAGTAAGTGATATACAGTACATATACACATTTATTTACTTACTCATATACAGAACATACGTATATACACGTACGTGCGCACATACATATACATACATATATAGGAACATAAGAACATGCAGTAAGTGTGCACATGTCCGTATACACAAACGCTCACGTATGCACACAAACATACATACTGTACATACAGAAACTGTTTTGGTATGGTCAGTGTGTGTGTGTGTGTGTGTGTTTGTGTGTGTGTGTGTGTGTGTGTGTGTGTGTGTGTGTGTGTGTGTGAGCGCGCGTTCGTTCAAGATAGACATACAAAGAGTTATATTAACTTATTAACTGTTAGAGTGTTTAAAGATCTGTGTGTGATAACCCAGGTTCAAATCCCGGTGGATAACATAATGCTTTCATTAATTTCTTTGGAGGTGTTTGGTGTTGTGGTGAAATTAATAAAAATATAGATGTAGTTAATGTGACAATAGACTGGTATTGAAGACCCAGATTCTGCTGAACGGTAATAATAATGTGTGTGTGTGTCTGTGTGTGTGAGTGATGCCCGAGTTATTGACACGTCGGTAGCCATCCTAAGCTTCCTGTGGTATTACAGCATGCTAGAAAACCTGAGCATTTTTAAGGACTCGAAGAATAGCGCAAAGCATTAACTATATGTATTAGTAATGTGTAGCAATGTAAATGCACATGGATTATAGATATCGCTAAACCGATTATATATGTTCAATTATTTCAGTATCAACATTTTCGATGTAACTCTTAATTTTAACCTAAGCTGGTTAGCTAAAGCTAGGTTTGTTGCCAAAACTGCCTCTATGAAACTTGGATGACTGTATAGAGTTTGTAAGTTCTTTAGTGACGAGCAGCTACATCAGCCTTTACATCCTCCTTGGAAGTCTGTCTTGCAGCATAAGCCAACATACCAACACTCCTGGCAGGGGATAAGATCACAGAAGGCAGGGCTGGGCGAGACTCTGCACCCTCGAGTGACAGCAAGGGAAATACAAAGATTCTCTAATTTACATAAGTACCGATACCTGGCGAGGGCGGCTACACGCTCCGGTGCCACGCGATCCTTCTCAGAGGCTACTTCACTTTCTGGATGTAATGTTTTTATATCCACCTATCAGTTTCAGTGATGGGGAAGTGAAAGTAAAATTGGACCGTTGAGTCCTCCTCAGTCAAGTCAAAACAAGCACTAGCCGTCGTGTTTGGCTCACCAGAAACTATCACACAAACTGATCTCTAGTTTCTTTCTTGACGGTATAAAGCAACCTTATTTATTTTTCTGTCAGTGCCTTTCATGCTGAGCACGGTACAACTTCGGAGTCGCAGAAAAAGTGTGAATCATGAGTGTTTATTGCCACGTATCTAGCAGAATTGCCCGCTGGCACACCACCCTGAGCAAACATCGATTATTGCATACATCTATTTTGAAAGAGATGGTATATATTGGTAGGGTGGTGTAATAATGTACTCGGGTTTGACGTCCACAATAACAAGTGTCTGCCGCGCCACTACTCAGGAGTATTTTATTCATGAACGAGCTCTTGTAACACGGAACCGGGGGTATCATAACTCGTACTTCGTGCCGTACACCTCGTACTTCAACTCCAATACCGGTGTAAATATTCACTTACCTTGGGGTCTACCAGCACTTACCAGAGGGTTTGGCCATAAACTAAGGGCACACGAGGAACCCCGTTGGCGCCACGGTGTGATGGAGATGGACTGAAGGTGTGAAATTTATATCTGGTTGTGATGATTGGTCCTGGGCGAGGTGTTAAACGTTGGCCACAGCTTGCTTCCCCACCATTACTTACTGGCTAGAGGAATACCATAGTTGGCCATTAATTTTGGTTTAGGTTTGACATGAAGACTCGTTTTCTACATGGGACCCTTTGAGCCTTAGATCGCGTGTGTATGTAATTGTAACAAGGAGTCGAAAATGCAAGGCAATTTAGGCCAACTATTTTAAACTCAAGACCTTGTATATCCACTTCTTAACTACGTCTCTCTGCTAACAAAAGCTGACAGAGGACTAACTTCATTTTCCAAGCCTGCTATTCGGATTATTTTCCGTTCTGTTCTCAACTCTGAAAGGCCTGCTGGGTTATGTGTAGAGCAGGAGGGTAAGGATTGAGTCCCACGAGATTATTTTTCCTGGCAATTTTCGAGAAGCAATCGTTTTTCTAGCAAAATTTCGAGAGTCAAGTGCATCTGTTGTTAGGTAGGTAGCTTAAAGAAGTTGAAGTCGTATACACTATTATTCTTAGATTGTTTTATCAGCCCAAATTAACATAAAACCTGAGCAATTGTACCAAAACAAATTACCGAAAGTATGGATGGTGTGACAGCGGCCTCCAACACGTATATTACCGGAGTGTTAGGCGTGTGTAGTGCATCTCTCCTCACGTTAAGCACAGTGGGGCTTAATTAATGATGTATAAACTGCCTTTATTATCTTCCGGACCAACTCTCAAACAACCGGGTTATATAGCCCGCTGAAAAGAGAGGACTGGGAACCACGGAATGACGGAGAAAACGAAAACTAATGAAAAATGAACTGATAACGTTTATATTATTTCTTTACCTGGAATCGTGTATCCTATCTATTACCCTTTAATTTTCACTTAGTCTTCAAATTAAATTCAAATATATAACTTTATTTAGCCATTATGAAATACAGACACAACGTAATGTAATGTAATGTAATGTACAATGTAATTAAACTAATAATATATTATTCCTGGCTGGGCCTTTTGGGAGTGAACTCTCTTAAATAAGCACTTAACGTAGTTGTTTAGAAATATGTTGCACGCATACTGTACAGGTGAAGCCGTGCCATGAGCTAAAACAAGTTGGCTAAACGATAATATAATGGTTTTCAATTACTTCCTGAACATCCGTCTAAAGATATGCTTATTTTTCATAAACACACCCTCAAATGCTCTATAGCTTCCCTGTGGTTATCTATCATATAGCATGGAGAAGGAACGTAGGATATTTTGTTTTTTCCTGGAAATGAGAATCCTTTCTATTACCGTTTAACTCTTTCTGTACCGGCGACGTCTTTTAAATTTCATAGCTATATTTAGAGGATTTTGTGCAGTTTAAGAAGGATCTGTGGTAGTAAAAAGGATTAAGTGGGATAGTTTGACGCCTGTTAATTGCTGGAGGTCCTTTTGAAACTGAATAAAATCGTCTAATAGGAGCCTGAATAAAGTTGAAAGGAAGGCACCGGTACTGAAGTAGTTCTTTTTCACTTACTACTCAAATGTTCCATAGCTTACCTGTAACAATCTATTATAATCC
Organism: Paralithodes platypus; assembly: GCA_032716605.1. Classification (NCBI taxonomy): domain Eukaryota; kingdom Metazoa; phylum Arthropoda; class Malacostraca; order Decapoda; family Lithodidae; genus Paralithodes; species Paralithodes platypus. Next base: position 41,121,396 of record CM064573.1, on the reverse strand, counting down.
TATGGTGTTCGTTATGAATTTAATCATTTATCTAGAATGTAAGTAGAAAAGAAAGCCTTTCGTATAATTAATTCCCGTCTACTCACCGACTTTCTGCAATTTCTCTCTCTATGCCGTAATGTTGCATCGCTGTCGCTATTCTATCGCTACTACAATAATCAGTGTTCCTCAGAGCTCTCTCAGTGTATACCATCTCCTCTACGTAGGGTACGTAGTAGCCGTCTTGCAACACAATCCCACCCCTACTCTGCACAACTCTCCAACTCAAGAGTGACACGATACTTCCAATCTGTTTTCTATTCAACAGCTGAGCTCTGTAACTCTCCCTGAACCCATATTTCCCTCATCCTATGATTTAAATTGTTTCAAACTCCGTGTGTCTAGACATTTTGGCTCGAACGTTCCTTGATGTTGGCCCTGTCACTCTCTCAACTCTGAGTGAAGCGCTTGTCACAGGCAGTTTTGCTTTCTGTCTCCCTCATCCACATAATTTATACAAAAATACAAAAAATACTTTGCTCCTTTAGGCACCAATGGCTTTATTGATTTTATAACCAATTATGTGCCGGTGACGACCCTTTCGTTATAGTCTGGCAAGTATTAAACGATTGTGTTCAGCTTAGGAAAGACGTCTACCCATTACAAGTATACAGACTATCTCAATGAATCCGTTTAGCTACCATATATCCTTCATAAGCTTCATAAATTCGTCTAAGTCTAGCTGAAATCAAATGAAAAAGACATCGCCGGTACAGAAGGGGTTAATTCTTCTCTGTGATAGTCTATATGCCAATTATGTACTACATTTCATTCAATCTTTATTCATATTAATAATTCAAGACTTTTTAAAAGTGTGGCTATTTAACTTAAAGTAGTTAGATATCCTTACTCTCATTGGTTTTCTATTTATCTTTGTTAAAAACTTTTAGCTATTCTTCACAAACTTTGATAAACATCAATAAATCCCTGGTAGTAACCTTTCATGTAGTGTCACACACACGTCCGGCCTCACCAACTTCTTGCCTGACGAACAAAGAATCGTCTATTATTCAGGAGCCACATATGAGTATCTCACTGATCTATAACACAACGCTGGAGCCCCCTGACGGTGTGCTGCCAATCTGATCCCCCCCGCCCAGAAGCGTACACAAGTAAACAAACCGGCGTAAAAGTAGGTATAGAGGGTTGGAGGAACATAATTATGAAGGTGAATCAAAGTCAGGTCAGGTCAGGTAAAGATATTGAGTGATTAGCCTATCTATCACACCCGTTATGTTTATTAATGCTGGATATTAGCCTATCTATCACACCCGTTATGTTTATTAATGCTGGATATTAGCCTATCTATCACACCCGTTATGTTTATTAATGCTGGATATTAGCCTATCTATCACACCCGTTATGTTTATTAATGCTGAATATTAGCCTATCTATCACACCCGTTATGTTTATTAATGCTGGATATTAGCCTATCTATCACACCCGTTATGTTTATTAATGCTGGATATTAGCCTATCTATCACACCGTTATGTTATTAATGCTGGATATTAGCCTATCTATCACACCCGTTATGTTTATTAATGCTGGATATTAGCCTATCTATCACACCCGTTATGTTTATTAATGCTGGATATTAGCCTATCTATCACACCGTTATGTTTATTAATGCTGGATATTAGCCTATCTATCACACCCGTTATGTTTATTAATGCTGGATATTAGCCTATCTATCACACCCGTTATGTTTATTAATGCTGGATATTAGCCTATCTATCACACCCGTTATGTTTATTAATGCTGGATATTAGCCTATCTATCACACCCGTTATGTTTATTAATGCTGGATATTTACTTAGTTTGTTATATACCTTAATACTTCCTTCAACATTTAAATACGTCACTAGAGTGCAGAACAAAATTATATAAGTGACCAATGATGTGGTAGAGTTCTGTTGGCGAACTGCAGGTTTGTTGTATATCTTTACAATTATTAAGCGTGGATGGTTGTTTTTTCTGAGCCCCCTTCTCCCTCACGTTTAGCCCTATTAGTTTGCGATTTTAAGACGTTCGTTCCATTACTTTGGCGATTTTAAGACCTTTCACCCCATTTTGTTGTCAACATTAGAACCTTTCGTGCCATTTTGGTGTCGATTTTTTCCTGGCAAGCGATAGCGAGCCTGAACTTTTAGGAGAAATCGGCTTTCGGCCGGGACATATTTCTGCCGAAAAATATACAAATTTATCTCGAAGCTTAAAAGAGGTCTAGCGTGGAAACTGAAAAATAAAGACGAATGAATAAATAGAAAACAAATCCTACCCCATTAAGTATCCCCAATATTGTATATGGTGGGGCACGATCCTTATTACACGTTATACTTGGGATTATATATAGGAAATGTAAAGTCCACTCTCATAGGTTGAAGGGGAGATGGTCGGCTTTTCTGGCCCCCCTTCTCCCTCTTGTTTAATTTTCAGATTATACGACGTTCGATCCATTAGTTTGGCGATTTTAAAACATTTCGCCCCATTTCTTTGTCAATATTAAGACCTTCCGTCCCATTTAGGTGTCGATTTTTCATGGCGAGCGATAGATAACCTGTACTTTTAGGAGGAACCGGCCTTTGGCCGGGAAATGTTCTACTGAAAAATTAAAACAAATATCTCAAAAGGGGGGGGGGGGTCTAGGGTATTTTTTAAAGGTTGATGGAGGTCTAACGAGGAAACTAAAACATAGATAGCAAAGGAATAAATAAACCACAAAAGTAAACCATACCCCCCTAAGTAACACCAATATCATGTCATGGAGAGCCATAACAGAAAATATGTTATATATTACAATGTGTTGTATAATGCTGAAGCGCGAATGTTGCCTTTACGAATACGTTTCAGTATATTCAAGCGTAGTAAGTAATCTTCCTCACGGTCTTCACCATTATCATAACAGCCCCAGAAAAACATTATTTTTCCTTGACGTTGTCTGATTTTACTGCGAGTGAAACGTGAGTGACAAGGGAGAGAGAAAAATACTGTGTGTGAGACGGAAGCCTCTCTCCCTCCCGTCTTATTGTGTGTGAGACGGAAGCCTCTCTCCCTCCCGTCTTATTTATTGTTATTCTTTCTTTCGCCCTCTGTCGTGTTCTTATTTCGTCCTCTCTCCCTCCCTTTTCTGCTCTTATTATCTCCCCCTCCCCTTTCTATTATTTATTATCTATTTCGCCCTCTTCTGTGGCCATATTTCTTCTTCTCCCCTTTCTTATTCTCTCGTTCCTGTTCTTATTTCATCCTCTCCCCCTCCCTTCTCATGTCTTATTCTCTCTTTCACTCTCTTTCATGTTCTTATTTCATCGTTTCCCCCTCCCTTCTCATGTCTTATTCTCTCTTTCACTCTCTTTCATGTTCTTATTTCATCCTCTCCCCCTCCCTTCTCATGTCTTATTCTCTCTTTCACTCTCTTTCCTGTTCTTATTTCATCCTCTCCCCCTCCCTTCTCATGTCTTATTCTCTCTTTCACTCTCTTTCATGTTCTTATTTCATCCTCTCCCCCTCCCTTCTCATGTCTTATTCTCTCTTTCACTCTCTTTCATGTTCTTATTTCATCCTCCCCCCTCCCTTCTCATGTCTTATTCTCTCTTTCACTCTCTTTCATGTTCTTATTTCATCCTCTCCCCTCCCTTCTCATGTCTTATTCTCTCTTTCACTCTCTTTCATGTTCTTATTTCATCCTCTCCCCTCCTTCTCATGTCTTATTCTCTCTTTCACTCTCTTTCATGTTCTTATTTCATCCTCTCCCCCTCCCTTCTCATGTCTTATTCTCTCTTCACTCTTTCATATTCTTATTTCATCCTCTCCCCCTCCCTTCTCATGTCTTATTCTCTTTCACTATCTTTCATGTTCTTATTTCATCCTCTCCCCCTCCCTTCTCATGTCTTATTCTCTCTTTCACTCTCTTTCATGTTCTTATTTCATCCTCTCTCCCTCCCTTCTCATGTCTTATTCTCTCTTTCACTCTCTTCATGTTCTTATTTCATCCTCTCCCCTCCTTCTCATGTCTTATTCTCTCTTTCACTCTTTCATGTTCTTATTTCATCCTCTCCCCCTTCCTTCTCATGTCTTATTCTCTCTTTCACTCTCTTTCCTGTTCTTATTTCATCCTCTCCCCCTCCCTTCTCATGTCTTATTCTCTCTTTCACTCTCTTTCCTGTTCTTATTTCATCTTCTCCCCTCCCTTCCATGTCTTATTCTCTTTCACTCTCTTTCATGTTCTTATTTCATCCTCTCCCCCTCCCTTCTCATGTCTTATTCTCTCTTTCACGCTCTTTTCTGTTCTTATTTCATCCTCTCCCCCTCCCTTCTCATGTCTTATTCTCTCTTCCTCTCTTTCTTGCTCTTATTTCATCCTCTCCCCCTCCTTCTCATGTCTTATTCTCTCTTCACTCTCTTTCCTGTTCTTATTTCATCCTCTCCCCCTCCTTCTCATGTCTTATTCTCTCTTTCACTCTCTTTCATGTTCTTATTTCATCTCTCCCCTCCCTTCTCATGTCTTATTCTCTCTTTCACTCTCTTTCATGTTCTTATTTCATCCTCTCCCCCTCCCTTCTCATGTCTTATTCTCTCTTTCACTCTCTTTCATGTTCTTATTTCATCCTCTCCCCCTCCCTTCTCATGTCTTATTCTCTCTTTCATTCTCTTTCCTGTTCTTATTTCATCCTCTCCCCCTCCCTTCTTATGTCTTATTCTCTCTTTCACTCTCTTTCATGTTCTTATTTCATCCTCTCCCCCTCCCTTCTCATGTCTTATTCTCTCTTTCACTCTCTTTCATGTTCTTATTTCATCCTCTCCCCCTCCCTTCTCATGTCTTATTCTCTCTTTCATGTTCTTATTTCATCCTATCCCCCTCCCTTCTCATGTCTTATTCTGTCTTTCACTCTCTTTCATGTTCTTATTTCATCCTCTCCCCCTCCCTTCTCATGTCTTATTCTCTCTTTCATGTTCTTATTTCATCCTCTCCCCCTCCCTTCTCATGTCTTACTCTCTATTTCACTCTCTTTCATGTTCTTATTTCATCCTCTCCCCCTCCCTTCTCATGTCTTATTCTCTCTTTCACTCTCTTTCCTGTTCTTATTTCATCCTCTCCCCCTCCCTTCCCATGTCTTATTCTCTCTTTCACTCTCTTTCATGTTCTTATTTCATCCTCTCCCCCTCCCTTCTCATGTCTTATTCTCTCTTTCACTCTCTTTCCTGTTCTTATTTCATCCTCTCCCCCTCCCTTCTCATGTCTTATTCTCTCTTTCACTCTCTTTCATGTTCTTATTTCATCCTCTCCCCCTCCCTTCCCATGTCTTATTCTCTCTTTCACTATCTTTCATGTTCTTATTTCATCCTCTCCCCCTCCCTTCTCATGTCTTATTCTCTCTTTCACTCTCTTTCATGGTCTTATTTCATCCTCTCCCCCTCCCTTCTCATGTCTTATTCTCTCTTTCACTCTCTTTCCTGTTCTTATTTCATCCTCTCCCCCTCCCTTCTCATGTCTTATTCTCTCTTTCACTCTCTTTCATGTTCTTATTTCATCCTCTCCCCCTCCCTTCTCATGTCTTATTCTCTCTTTCACTCTCTTTCATGTTCTTATTTCATCCTCTCCCCCTCCCTTCTCATGTCTTATTCTCTCTTTCACTCTCTTTCATGTTCTTATTTCATCCTCTCCCCCTCCCTTCTCATGTCTTATTCTCTCTTTCACTCTCTTTCATGTTCTTATTTCATCCTCTCCCCCTCCCTTCTCATGTCTTATTCTCTCTTTCACTCTCTTTCCTGTTCTTATTTCATCCTCTCCCCCTCCCTTCTCATGTCTTATTCTCTCTTTCACTCTCTTTCATGTTCTTATTTCATCCTCTCTCCCTCCCTTCTCATGTCTTATTCTCTCTTTCACTCTCTTTCATGTTCTTACTCCATCCTCTTCCCCTCCCCGTTCCTTTCTTATTTTATCTTTCACCCTATTTCGTGTTATTTCATCTTCTCTCCTTCCCCTTTCCTTTATTCTATTTTGCTGTCTTTCATGTGTCGATTTTAAGAACTTTCAACCCTTTTCGTACTCAATATTAACCCTCTCCGACATATGACGCGATTTTGAACCTATTAGGGATATTTTAAAGCCTTTGTTACCATCCGGGGTATTTAGAAACCTTTAGTTTAGTTACTTCAACCTCTGCAGTTGTCTTTGAGTTAGCTGTGGGCAGAAAACTAGTTTTATAGAGGTAATTATAAGAGTGAGAGAACTCTATTTCTTATTGCTAATCTGGCAACCTCTGCGTCATATGAATCTGAAAGGGTTTAAGACCTCTTCATGCAATGTAGGTGTCCATTTTTTTCATGGTGAGCGATAGCGAGCATGTATTATAGTAGTAATCGGCCGGGATTTATCTTGAAGGGTGTCTTGCGGGTGTTTCTTTAAGCTTATGAAGGTCTACGGAGAAAACAAAAAACAAAAACAAAACAAATATTAAACTGAAAATAATTAGGCAAATAAATACTCCCATCCCACCTTAATTCATCCATGTTGTTTTTCACTTCCTTCCTTTACTTTTCAACCATCTCCACCTTCTTCTGCCTCTCTTCTTCTATTCTTAATTCATCCATGTTGCTTTTCACTTCCCTCCTTTACTTTTCAACCATCTCCTCCTTCTTCTGCCTCTCTTCTTCTATTCTTAATTCATCCATGTTGTTTTTCACTTCCCTCCTTTACTTTTCAACCATCTCCTCCTTCTTCTGCCTCTCTTCTTCTATTCTTAATTCATCCATGTTGCCTCCCACTTCCCTTCTTTACTTTTCAACTATCTCCTCCATCTCCCACCTCCCCTCTTCTATTCTATAATTACTCCTACATTTTCATTGATTATCTAAACCCTACTTCCTTTCTTTCCTCTTCGCCTCTCCCTTCCAACTATCTTTTGATTCTAGTATATTTTCAAGTATCTTCACCCTCTCCACATCTTTCCAACTGCATCTACCCTCTCCACCCTCCTTTTTAAATGCAATGTTATATTTTCTCCCCCCACCCCCCACTCTATCTCTCTCTATCCTCCCATCTATATTTCAGCTGAAGTCTCCACCTGCTGATGTTCCTCTTCGTTTCAACTGTATTTCCCCACGCCTCCTCCCCTTCCTCTTCATTCCAACTGCATGATACCTCTGCCCCTCCTCTCTTGTTTCCAAATGTATCTTAGCTTACTCTCCACCCGCCCCTGTCCAATCCGTTTCTATTCCCTTTCCCCTCCCTTCTTTTCAACTCTCTCCTCCTCCTCCCTCTCCCTACTTCATCTTCTCTTTGCGCCCTCTCTCGACTTGGCTTCTTTTTCATCAGCAGCCCGGGGTCGGCCGACGGGAAATTGGAACCTTAGAGCTGATAGGACGAGTGTCCAATCTGTTCCGGCCTGCACCTTGGAGAACTAGACGTGCCCAGCCACAAATAATACACATATTTTGAGACAGTTTCTTATTTCGCCTTAAATATCAGTCGTCTGGCTTGATGAGAAGTGGGGAAGGGGGTGGTGGTGGGGGCAGTCCGTCTCACATTTACCATATTATTATAGGTGGGACTTATGATAGGCATAACCCTAAATTTAACTGAAGCCAAATATATAGCAACTGCCTTACATTTCTATCTCACTAAACATAGACACAATTTTGTTTATGTAGTTAAATGCAATTATAAGTTACATGTATATCTCACGAAACCTAAACACACATTTTGTTATGAATCTAAATTCAGTTATAAGCACAGTCTCTTCTCAAAAAGAAACTTTAACTGCCAGCTTAGGAAGAGTGGGAATCCGAACAGCCGCAGCCTCACCAAAGCTCCCCACTCCAGGGTCGTCACAGATAGGAGAGGAAAAATATATTTTTTGCTCTTCCCTCAGCTGGTCGTGCCTCTGATGGTTGGATGTTATACGCGGGCCGCCTCTCACAAATGGATATTCCCTGCGTCGGTTCCTCGCTTCTATTCGGGTTACAAAGGGATTTCTCGTATAATATTTCCTATATAATATATACTAATATTTAGTAGTAGCCCCGGAATCATTGACGATGCACCTTAACATTGTTTATGGCCAATCTTTGAACTCAAGCTTGTCTTTCAAACTTCCCGCCCAGGAGAGAACAAAATACGATTGCCACACATCGTGAGCGAAACGCTCTAAAAAAACACTCACGGACTCGTCCTATATGATGTGGGTACCACTACTAGAAAACACTAGCAAAAAATAATAGAAAAATTAAAATTAAACTTGATCTAGCCTTGTTCTTCACATGCGTCTGCTAGATCTTTGTTTAACAGTATAAAAATAATAAAGAGTTTACAGGTGGCGTTTATTAAAGGGTTGCCTGTTGTGTAGCACTTTTACGTTTGATAGAACAGTAGGATTTACACACATAAACTATACATTTTAGCTTATGAATACATAAATAAATCAATATCTTGTCTCTTAGAAAATACTGATATCTTTAGTGGCATATATACATATATTGCCTACAGGTACTCTATTACAAATAGATTTGTACAATGCCCTTATAAATAACTTAAAGATTATTGAGCATAAATTAATACTCTATTGCCATACATAAAGTATACAAATAAAAATAGAAAGTTCATGACTAGACTTACTTTAGTCTAAGGAATGGGTTATTACATGACCCTAATTCTCATCATCATGTTGTGTCACATAGGAGGCAGGTCAGAGGCCCTAGCTAGGACACTCCCCCCCACACACACTTTTGTGTTCATCTTATACAAAAATAGCCTAACACTAGACTCTGCCTTAATGCTACACATGCGCGAGAAGGTTTCATGAAATTAACGGACAGGTAACGTGTTAGGAATGTATGATTGGACGACCACAGCTTGGTCTGCTGAATATCATCAAGGGAGTAATTATGTAAGAACCTGAGTGAGGCTGCCCACTTCCGAATATCATGTGATCTAGCAAGAATGCCCGGATTACTGCCCCTGATAACTCCTACTAATAAAGCAGCCAGCTGCCATTTTTGAAGACGTTTACCTGTCCGTGAAACCCAGAGGGACCCTGCGTGAGATGGCTGAGACTCCCGCATATACAAAATAAGCGATTGCGCCGGGCAAAGCAAACACATGTCTGTGTTACTAATAGGTGTTCTGTAACACTTGCCCATTCTCTAGGAAATAAACCTATATGTTGATAGTGTGGACAAAGTCGTTATATAGATCATCAAAATAGACAAATATTTCTTGTGAAATTACGGCAAACTAAAGTCCCATAACTTGCTATACATTTACATACTGTATATACTGACTCGATGCAGTATTCATATACTGACTCAATGCAGTATTATTATTTGAAAAGAAAATTGAGGTTCCAGTTTAACGGGATGTTAGAGTACGGTATATTAATGAATTTATATGTATTGTAGTAATTGTATTCTTAAAGTTAGCAAGAATTAAAGAAACAACATTCCTACTAAAAATGATTTTATTGAATAGCGACACTGATATTGCATTAGAAAAAGGACAATTTAATTCGCACACTCAGCCACTCAATCTAACCCCCTTACCTAAATATAGCTACCCAGTATTATAACTACCCCTAAGATTACCCCAAATCACTATACTGATTACTGCTAGCCATACGAAATCTCACCTAAACCAACCCTTTATGCCACTTTCCCACTGGTGAGACACCTCACGATTTTCGTCGCCGATGACTTCTTTTTGACAAATGCGCAAGAATACATGCGACGTTCACGATTTTGACCGTTTCAAACAGATGACAAATTATACTCGGAGAAGATGTCGCCGATGTCGGCGACGCAATCGCTGACATCGGCGACGTTATCGGGGAAGTAAGCGATGTTTCGCCGATGAACCTCTGCGAGGCATGTCACATTTTCAAAAATCTCTTGCGAGATCATGCGAGGATGAAAGAATACTCGCCGTATGTTCTGCGACGTCTTCGGCGATCCAAGCAATGGTTTGGCGTTTACTTCGGCGAGGTGATAAGAGTATTTTTTTAAGGCAAGATGAATGAACGATTCATCGTCGATCATCGGCGTTGGCATCGCACATACGTCGTCGGCGAGATCGGCGAGGTGTGCGCAGCTGAGCGAATGTAACGTGAATGTGCTAATTGCAGAGTGGAATTAGCATATCACGCCAAACTAATGGGCCGAACGTCATAAAATATGAAAACTAATGGGGTTAACCATGAGGAAGAAAGGTGACCAGAAAAACGACCCATCTCCCCTTTATTCGGAGGTTGGCAATGCTTCGCCGGAGACATTTTTCTATCAAATAATGTACAAATTTAGCTTGCTCTCAAAAAATATATATATATGATGGCTCGCTACCGCTCACCAGGAAAATATTGAAACCTGGATGGGGGTAAACGTCTTAAAACAGTAGGCTGAATGGGGCCGAACGGATACAAGGCAAAGAGAGAGGGAGAGAAATAGAAAAAAAAAAAAAAAACGAGGAGAGAGAGAGAGAAAGAGTAAACTAAAAAAAGCGAGGTGGGCTCAATTATTGTTAAGCCGTAACGCAAACATTGAGCCCACCTGCTGTTTGTTGTTTTCTCTTTCTCTCCCTCTCTCCTCGTTTTTTTTATTTATTTTCTGTTTCTCTCCCTCTCTCTTTGCCTTGTATCCGTTCGGCCCCGTTCAGCCTACTGTTTTAAGACGTTTATCCCCACCCAGGTGTCGATTTCTTCCTGGCTAGCGATAGGGAGCCAGCATTGTATGGAGAAATCTGGCTTCGCCGGAGACATTTTTCTATCGAAAAATTTACAAATTTAGCTTACTCTCAAAACAAAAATATATATATATGTCCGCTGAACATGATGGCGGTGTTTAGATTATTCTATCATCATTATTGGATTTTATAGAAATAAATCTATAACGATAGTTTTTCGCTCTTATAGAATCCATTCCGCAGCAAAATATTAACTCTGTCTTTTTTCACCAATAATAAGTGCTTTTTATATTTTTTTGTTTTCATGAACGGCAAGAGGAAAGGTTATTCTATAAGATTTCATCAACAACAACAACAAATATAACAATATGTGAAATTCCACCAGGTGAAAGATATCTCACTATAGGCCTAATAATTTTTTTTACCCACCTCTCCGAAGTTGCTCTTTGGCCTCGGCAGGTGTGTCTTGAGCATTCCGCGACGTCGCAAGGCCCTTCGCATGCCTCGTGCGGAGCATACCCCTGGCGGGTATACTCTCGGCGAGTATTCGTGCTCACGTCGATGACTAATCGACGAGGAAATCGCCGATGATCATCGATGTTCTCGGGACATCCAAGAGCATCGGCGATCAGTCGTGCGACGTTTTGGAAAATTAAAAAAAAAAATTTTGTGCGACTAACTCCGCGATGTCTCGCCGATGTCGCAGATGATCGCAGAAAACCTTGCAGTTCCTTCGGCGATGCTCGACGATGCTACCAACCCTCGTGAGTTCTCGTCCAAAATTTTGAACTCTCCGAACATTTGCGACGACCCGCGAGGGCCCTTGCGAGGCCTTGAGAGTCAAACGATTTTTCATGAGAGGTGAGACATGTCACGAATGTGCCAATTTATTGGTGTCAGTGACGAAAATCGTGACTTTTCTCACCAGTGGAAAAGGGGCATTAGTCTACTGTGATACTGATAATGTCTAGCCCAGTAGATGACCGCATGACTGAATAAGACACAAGATATTGTCACACTCACACCCGTAAATCTCCGACCATAAACTTATCTCTGTCAACTGCCCTATCTCTCCAGTACGGCCACCCGATCCTCCTAGCCGGCGGCGCTTGTGGCACTTTGGCGCTGCCGACTGGGAGGCTCTCCGGCAGTACTTCTTTGATTTCCCATGGAATGATTTCTGCTTCCGTGGCCGGGGACCCTCGGAGAGTGCTGAACGCATTACTGAGGTAATCCTATCGGGCATGGAAGCATACATTCCATTCTCTTTCTCTCAGACTAATGCTAAAAAATCTTGGTTTACTCACGCCTGTTCTACTGCTGTCCACAATAAGGAGGAAGCATTCAAACGGTACCGACGCCTTAAAACTCAAAACTCTCATTCTTCCTATGTTTCTGCCCGGAATCAAGCCAAATCTGTTCTTCGACTTGCCAAACACTCTTTCATCAATAATAAATGCACTGAACTATCCAACTCTAGCTCTTCCCAAGCTTTCTGGCATCTAGCCAAAAACCTCTCCAACAATTTCTCTTCCTCGTCTTTCCCTCCCCTTTCCCATTCTGATGGCACAACCATCACTTCTTCTTCTGACAAAGCTAAACTCTTTGCTCAAACATTTGCTAGAAACTCCACCTTGGATGATTCCGGTGCTATTCATCCCTCTCCACCCTCCTCTCTCTTACTTATGCCTACTATCCTTATCTCTTCTAAAGATGTACTTTCTACCCTCTCTGGGCTTAATACTAATAAGGCGTATGGTCCAGACGGTGTTCCTCCTGTTGTTCTCAATAACTGTGCTTCCGTGCTGACTCCCTGCCAAGGCAAACTCTTTCGTCTCTGTCTATCCTCTAACGTCTTCCCTTCATGCTGGAAGTTTGTTCACATTCAACCTGTCCCAAAGAAGGGTGACCGCTCTCAACCCTCCAACTATCGTCCAATTGCTCTCATCTCTTGTCTTTCTAAAGTTTTTGAAACTATTCTTGCTTCCAAATTTCTTAAGCATTTCTCTTCTCATAATCTGCTCTCAGATCGCCAGTATGGCTTCGTTAAGGGTCGCTCTACCGGTGATCTTCTTTCTTATCATACTAACTCTTGGTCATCCTCCTTTCGGGACTTCAGTGAGACATTTTCTATTGCACTAGACATATCAAAAGCCTTCGATAGAGTCTGGCACAAATCTTTAATTTCTAAACTACCCTCCTTCGGTTTCTATCCCTCCATCTGTGCCTTTGTCTCTAATTTCCTTTCCGGCCGTTCCATAGCCGCGGTTGTGGACGGCCATTGTTCACTTCCTCACCCTTTAAACTCCGGTGTTCCTCAGGGCTCTGTCCTATCTCCTATTCTTTTTCTAATTTTTATAAATGATCTCCTCAACTGTACCTCAATTCCCATCCATTCATACACAGACGGCTCAACCTTACACTACTCCATTAGTTTTTCAGAACGCCCAAGCCAGCAATCCCTCAACGACAAACGTAATGAAGCCATAGAACTCTTAAATTATGATCAAAATACTATCTCCAATTGGTGCAGAGAAAACCTTGTTACCTTTAATGCTTCCAAAACCCAATTTCTCCATCTATCTACCCGTAAGGAACTCTCAGCGGACTATCCCTTATTCTTCAACAATACAAAAATCAATCCTTCATCTTCTCTCAATATTCTTGGTGTCTCCTTTTCTTCTGCTCTCAGTTGGAAGGACCATATTACCAGTCTTGCTAAGGCAGCCTCCCAGAAGCTGGGTGTGCCTTAGACTTCTTTTCCCCTGCACAGCTTTTTGCTCTGTACAGGGGCATAGTGCGTCCTTGTATTGAGTATTGTTCACATGTGTGGGAAGGTTCCTCTCACACCTCTCTCCTAGACAAAGTTGAAAGGAAGGCCTTTCGTATCATTAACTCCCGTCCACTCACCAACTCTCTGAAATCTCTCTCTCTCCGCCGCAAGGTTGCATCTCTCTCGCTATTCTATCGCTACTATAATAATCTGTGTTCCTCAGAGCTTTCCCAGTGTATACCACCTCCTTTACGTAGGGCACGTGGTACCTGTCTTGCAACTCAATCCCACCCCTACTCTGTGCAACTCTCCAACCCAAGAGTGAAATGTTACTCTCAAACTTTCTTCTACTCAACAGGTGAGCTCTGGAACTCTCTCCCAGAATCAGTCTTTCCCTCTTCCTATGACTTAAATTGCTTCAAACTCAGTGTGTCCAGGCATTTTGGCTCGAACGTCCCTAGATTTTGGCCCTGTCACTCTTTCAACTATGGGGGAGGCACTCGCTATAGGCAGTTCTGCCTTTTGCCTCCCTCAATCACATAGAAAAAAAAAATCACACTCATCACTCTCTCTCTCTCTCCACTCTCACCTCCTCACCTCAGTCACGTGACTCGCTAGACTATGAGAATTGCATAATTAAAGAGTCTCAGAAAAGCAGTATGTCAAGCCATATGAGTGTGCAACATCTCCTAACGGTAGCGTTGATCGCTTCGGAATCAACAAGGCTACAGCGTAACTGACCACACACCCTCTATCAGCCACGTGACTCACTAATATATGAGAATCGCATCTAGAGTCACAGAAAAGCAGTATGTCAAGCCTTATGGAGTCACAGCGATCTCTTAGCGGTAGCATTACCCTCTGTGGGGAAAAATGCTATGGTGTCACACACGACACACCCAACACTCACCCCTGGTCACGTACATAGCTAAACAGTGGGATATCGCCGCAGGGGAGCTATGTCACCCTGGACATCCCTAGCTTTTAGCATGCCCTCTGTGGGGTCATGATTACGCCTGCCATTCTCGGCCATAGCATTGCTAATTCGGTCGAATGTTGCATCAGGGAAATTCTATCAACCCTTGGCCTAGGCCTATGCAAATATCTCCTAGCGTTAGTCTTGGCCATGTGCGCGGTCTGACCCTGTCTTGGTGACTGGCCGATGCACATAATCACACCACCACACATCATGCTGAATTCAGACATACGTTGACACTTGTCTAACTGAATTGGACTCACCTGATTATGGTAGAATTAAGGCACGAGGTACCCTCGCGATCCTGCCGGCCCATTCATTGCGTGCACAACAAAAGTGACTGGTCTCGTTGGGGCTGGGCAGGAGAGAAGGGCTATCCTGGGCATACTGGCCCCTTTATAACCTCGTTTCCCCTCCCCCAAATGCAGTTTGAAATTGGTGCCAAGTAGTGGGCACTCCCTTGACCACGCCTACAAGCACTAACGCACACACATACGAACGCGTAACTGGCAGCGTCTAGCGTCTAGCGGTACACAGGCCTATGCCCGCGCACCTCTCTCTCTCTCTCTTTCTTTCTCTACAACTGTTCTCTCGTTCCCGAATGTTTTCCCGCGCTGGATAAATATACCTATCTACCTATAAGTATATAATCTCAGTCACGGTCGGTCCTGTGACAGTGTTTATCGCCCTGTTTCAGAGCTGGCACTTCAAACTCTGTAAATACATGATTATTATGTTTATTTTTAGCAATAAAATTAGGAGCAGGTGCAATATGGACACCCATGTTGCACTTAGAGAATCTTAAGCAAGATGGCTCCGAACTCATCGCCACCAACTCAGACACCCTGTCACCCGTGGCCAGTACCATCAGAAAAATGGCTTTCTTAAGTCTTAACTCATAAGGAGGATTATGACAATATGTACGGGAATGAAGCATTTCAAGGGTTAAATCAAGAGACCAGGTGGGTGTGAGTTGACGTGGAGCAGGGCGAAGCCGGAAGCAAGACCGCATGAACCCCTTCTCCTCCGCCTCTGTCACGGACAGACCAGTTAAATCGAAAAAAGGTGTCCGAATTGCTGTGAAGTGATTCCTTAATGTGACAACTGACAACTTTTGCATTTCAAAAAGGTAATTTAAGTATTTAAATACCAGTACCATCGAGGACTGCTGTTGGTCAGTTTCTACGATCCAGGTAGTGAAGGCCTTCCAATGAGATTGTGATGTCTTTGTCTTTGTGATGATAATGCATACTGATTAATCAACTTTTGAGTGACGCTTTCCCCAAACTGGCCTAGCCACTTGGCCTTCTGAATATCCACAAGGCAAAAGTCAGCGAGGTCTTGAGGTTTCCAATTGTATCTAAGTGGAAGCGAGATCGGGAGCGACACCTGGTTCTCGCACCACGTCTTCAATTGATTGTACCAAACTTGGGCCGGCCACAGCGGCGCGATCATCGTGACCATGCCTTGATAACCCTGTAGTTTGTGAACTGCTTTGCACATTAAGGATGCGTCTGGAGGTGGAAATAGATAAATGGAGATCCATTTGTTCCAGTCTACTAGAAATGCGTCCGGACCTCCCGCCGGAGTCTGACTCCGGCGTGTGAGGTACTTAGGCAACTTGAGATTTGCCTCTGACGCGAACAAGTCCACCTGTGGATGGTAGGGCTCTGCAATCATCTCTTGAAAGACGGTTTGCTTGAGAGCCCATTCTACTAGAGGGCTCTGTCTCCGAGACAGAGCGTCTGCCCATACGTACGCTATGACGGGCAGATATGTTGCATGAAGATAAATCTCTAGCCTTGCAACCAGAAAACAAATCTTTTCCAACAACTCTTGTAACACGCGAGATCTCGCTGACCCTTGCTTCTGAATGCATGTGACTGCAGTCAGATTGTCCATTCTGAAGGCTAAGGACTCTCCCGCCTGGCTCATGCCGTGCTCCCGTAAAAAGAATAGGGGGACTAACAACTCCTTGGCATTGATATGAAGATGATTGAACCTGGACCAAAGACCCTGACCCTGATCTCCTAGGTTCGACTGGTACCCCCAACCCAGGGTACCTGACGCGTCCGTATCTATCCAGACCGTTGGAGGAGGAGCTGTCCATGTCAAGGAGGAGTGAATTCTGGCTTCGCCCAAGCCGCCAGGAGGTTGTGGATTAACTTTGGAATTTTCCACAGTGTTTCCGCTGGCAACAGTGGAAGCTCCTCTTTCCTTCCAAAATAATTTGTTTTACCTTCAGACGACCTAACAGGACCGTCAGCTGTATCCAATTGAGTGAACTCACCAGGGACTCCCAGATTCTCCTCGTGGTCGTCAGATAATGAAGAAACCGAAAGAGTTTCCTCCGAAACCTCTGATGGTTGTCCTCGCTCTGACTCAGAGTGAGTAATTCGGTATCCCAGATAAGGCCCACCCATTGGATCGTTCTTGTGGGGTTCAAGGTGGACTTTGCTAAGATCACCTTGAATCCCAAGGCAGCTACATGAGTTAAAACCTGATTTACATGTTGGAGGCAAATTATTTTGGATTGTGCTACCATCAACCAGTCATTGAGATACCATAACACCATGATTCCCTGACTTAGCAATGGTAGCAAAGCCTGTCGGACCAATTTTATGAATATTTGAGGTGCTAGATTTAGACCAAAGGGCATTTTTTGAAAGACAAACGTTTGATCCCCGTTGCGCAAACCTAGATATTTTTCAAAACTTTTGTTTGTAGGGACATGCCAATAGGTATCTGTGAGATCGATGGAATACATCCACCCCTGCGGCGCAAGTGTCAATCTGATCTGATTCACAGTCAGCATCCTGAACGAATGATTGTGAATGTGTGTGTTCAGATAGGACAGATCGATCACTGGCCTCATCTGAACACTGTCCCTCTTTGGCACCAGGAATATCCGGAATGTGAACACGGGTTGTGATAAAGGACTTGGGATAATGATCTGTTTGAGGGCCATCTCGTTGACGATGGATCCCACCTCTATAGAAACATGATTGAATTCTGTGGGGATACGTAAAAGAGGTCGCCGGGACCACCGCCATGAGAGGCCCTTGCTTACCACTGTCCTTGCCCATGTCTGCCGGGGCCATGCCGTGTGACAATCCCGGAAACTGCCAGTCGCATGACTGGTATAGTCCGGCAGAACTACCCTCATATCCGGCTCGCCTTGCCTTGGCACTGGGAGTGAGAGAGTTGCGTGGTGGCTCACTTTTTTGGACTGGAGGGTTGTGACTCTGACTTAGGATTGGGGGGGATGAGAGGCCTTGCTATCATTGTTACCGGGTTTACCCCTAGACTGCCTCCTGAACCATCTCCCTCTACCCCTGGGCTGACCACGTCCTTGTGACGTAACGCTGCTACCAGGGGCTGCATAGGTCTTTGATGACTGAAATGACTGTGACTGACCACGAAATGAACTCTTAGGATTTGATTTAGTTTTAAATGATGGGTCACCCTTCGGCTTAGAAGCAGTGGCATTCTGAGAGTCTAACACGAAGTTAACTGTGCACCAGGCATCCTCAGAGGCAAGAGTTTTAGTGAAGCCATTAGATAAAATCAATCTCCTACCAATCTCTAGAGGGAGTCTCCGGACCAGGTAAACGCTCAGATCTTGACGAACTCGCACTGCCTCAAAGAGAGCTGTACGAATATCACCAAGGGACTGAATGGAATTCCGGAGTAAGAGGCACCTAGTAAGAGAAAGTGCCTTCTGGGTGCCAGCGTCCGTGACCGACTCAGTCGTCCTGGCCAGAGAGGCCGCAAGCTTGTGGCTGAGCAGGTATTGGGACGCTAACCTCCAGGCCTTCCGCCTCATCTTAAAATCTATGTCTATCTGCACCTGTGTGGGGGAAAAAGAGGGTTCAGACAACTGACATATACACAACTTAGGGGCCCCCAAAAAATCAAAAATATGTGGAGGGGTCCCTTCTGACTTGCCTACCGGCATAGAAAACCAATGATGATCCTCTGGCGAGAGCTGATGACTACTCTTATTTGTAATGTTGCTGGCAAACAGCTGGGCCTCTTGCCCCCATGCCGCCCACGGCCCCGACTCCCCTCCACTAGTATGAACTACGGACATACCAGAGTCGTCCCTGAAAGGTACTGTTTTTACCTCTGGGGTCATTCCCAGGAACTGTTTAACATTGTTGAACCCATCTGATTTAGTCCAATCTGAAAATAGTTTCCCAGAGGAAGCGGGAGGCAAGGCAGGGGACGGCATGTCGACAAAATAATCAGGATGATAAATGGAGGGAATAGCTTTTACAATGACATCTAATACCTCACCCAATTGGTTCTTGGCCCTTAGTTTCTTAGCTTCACTCACCTCAATAACCCAATGATCCAGCACAGGGGTCTCACCTGTAACCGTGGGCTGCAAGACCTCGGGGCGAATGGGCTTAATAACAGACCAGGACGTATCAGGTCCATATAATATGGGCATAGGGCCCTTCTTAAAAGGAATTGATCGGTCAAGGGGAGGTGAAATGAAATCTGAGAATAATTTCAGATTGGAAGGCAAAATTGCGGCGGCTCCTGAAGTGGTAACCGCTGGAGTGACGGTGGGGGGAGGGATATTGACATCAACTTGAGTCTCAACCGGCACCTGCCCTAGAGGTCGCACCGCCGGGGCTACAGGTGCTGACACTTTAACCTGTCGCTCTCCCTTCACTTGTCATAAAGTCAAACCACTCCTGCAACTTCTCATAAACACTCCACTTTCCTGGTCTGACTGGGACGCAGACTGGGACATTTGTGACCCCTGCGTTCCTGAATGCCCGATGCCGAGAGGATGGTTGCTGGCCAGGCGACCACCCCTCGATGTCTACTCCTTGTTGGTGTATGGTGAAACCCGGTGGCCGAGCTGGGAGGGCTGGTAAAGCCTCCAACCGAGACTCGCCAGCCCGGGCAGCGGTATCGTGTGTTTCTGTCTGTGTTGGGGGAACGCCGAGCTGAGATAGGTCCCTCAGGTTCAGGTCCGGTATCTCATAGCCCATGGGTTCCTGAAACGAGTCGAGCTGGTCAGAGGAGCACTCATCATCCTGATGGCGAGACACAACACTATTGCCCCTCTCCGATCCCAATACTGGTAGAGCCTTAGGTTCCGGCTGCACTCGGTGTGGGATGGTAAACCGGTGTGAATGGTCGGAAACATTACTAGCTGTGTCTCTGGGTGCCTCCTGGTGCGACGAAGAAGTGCGTTCCAGCTTGGATGGCGGTAACTGCGCCGCCTTCTTCGAGGATCTTTTAGAGTGCTTCCTTCTGTCTTTGCGATCATCACCAGATGAGAGTGCGGCGGAAAAATCAGAGTGGCGTCTCTTGGGCTCCTGTTGAACAAGGGGTGAAGAGGACCTAGGAGCAACTACGGGGGAGAGAGACCGATCTCGCTGTGAAGCCGACGAAGGCACTTCCGGCGGATGTTTGGTGGTCCTTGGTCGCTTAGTTTGGCGGGAGGGTGTGTCACGAGTAACTGGCAAAGAAGGCGATGTAACTGATTGCTGTGCCTGAGAACTACCGGAAACATATGCGGAAGGCTCTTGTTTTAGAAAATCATCTAACATAGGGTCATCCAACTGCAAAGATTTATGAGCAACAGTCTTACAGTATGTTTCAAATACTGACTTAGCCCACTGAGCCCCAGCGACACACTGTTTGCGTCGGCAATGTATGTAACGCTGAACCCAAGCGACGCAAACATTGCGTCCGCCACTGCAACCTCTATTATTCAGCACGTATGGTAGGAAATGTCTTGAGAATGGTATGGGATATACCTTAGGGTGTTGCCGAACAGTGGCGGTACGCGGCAACCGCCCAGGCAGGCCGCGCGGGTGGTGGCGGGCGGATTAGTGGCGCCACTTTACCCACTTACTTCACAACGCCTTTCGACCTTATTTACTCCTGTCGTATGGGAGCTAGAGGCTTGAAATTTGTGTGAGATACATTTTAGGATGTAGGCATTACTTGACCATACTCAGCTGTCCCCCAAGTACTGCCAGGCGGGTGGTCATGCAGGGGAGGTGGTGAAAAATACTGTACCTATTTATCTCCCCACGACTTTCGACCTTATTTACTCTTGTCCTATGGTAGCTATAGGCTTGATATTTGTATGGGATATTCCTTAGGATGTAGGCAATGTATGGCAACACCCAAATCTAGGTTTGTTGGGACAAGAGACATGCGTGACAAAGGAAAGTCAGTTTACCCATACATCTCGCGAGTGCAACACCATGTCGGATTTACAATGTCGTTACCCACGCAGGGGAATATCCCTTGACGATGCCTTGGCCATACTTGAAGAGAGTGATGTGCGTGATAGTGACACTGGATCGTCAAATGACGATTCAGAGGACGAATATAGTCCCACTTTGGCCGAGGTAGACGACATGCATGACGAGGAACCCTATGTCCCCATCTCTCATCGCTACGCAATGTTACAAGAAAGGTAGGAGAGTAGCTATCGCTCCCCTATTGCTCCCCGTGACATAGTGGACTCCCCAGCAAGTGGGGAAGAGGATAATGACGATGAGGCAGATGACCCAGACCCCATGGCCTTCCTCAACATTCCAATTTCTCATCGTAGGGCTAAGAAGAGAAGAGCTGAGGATGAGGATGAGGGGGGTCAAGGTCCGACACCACACGTGCCTCGCCATGGTCCTCCCCCGCGTTTTCCTTCCCCACAACCCCGCATTGCCTCTCCACTAAAAGTGCCAACCCCGAACACTTTCTATGGGTTGCACAGGGGTGCAGCCATCTTAGCAGCGCAGCCATTGACTTCTTCTTCAGAAGAAACAGATGAGGATATGCCTGCCCTAGAATCATCTCCACCACGCCATCCATGCCAGCAACACCGCCTCGCACGCCGCCTGTTTCCCTTATCAGCCCGGGATGACTCAGCGCATTCTTCGCCCCCACCATCACCTCCCGGACCACTACCATACTCACCTGTACCTTTTCCTCAGCCTGGGACCTCCCACAGACACGACACTCAGACACCATCACCGCCTGCGTCGCCACAACGCCCTACCAGCATACGTGGGCGTGCCCGTGGGCCTGGGCGTTAGCGTGGCCGAAGGGGTTCTAAAGTGACCCTAATACGACGCCCCACCCCTGGCGGTGCGAGAGCAAGGGCTGGGTCGGCTCGACCAAGGCTGAGGTTGAGGGCAGGGGCAAGAGGCAGGGCAAGGCCCTCCCGCCGCCCTGATGGTGACTCCCCTCCTGACGACTCTAGCGACGAAGGTGCCGCTCAACCCGACGTGTGGGATTGGGTTGATGGAGAAAACTTTGTGCCCACCGACTACAACTTTGTGGGCACTGGGATTGCCGGCCCTACGCTCCCATACCAGGGGCGCCAGACCACGAGACTTGACATCTTCCTGCATTTTTTTACTACAAATCTCGTGGCTCTAATTGTTGACCAGACCAACTGGTACAATTATTATTTCATGGCTGGGAAGGAGCAGCTAAAATACTCTGCAAGGCTGTCATGGTCCACCCTAGATGTCCCAGAGTTTTACACATTCTTGGCCATTGTCATCCTGATGGGGGGGGGGGGTCACAAAGAAATCCTCCATAAAAAAGTACTGGTCCTGGGATCCCCTCGTCCGAACCCCTATTTTTGGCCAAATAATGAGCAGAAATAGGTTCACGGCCATAATGGGGAACCTACATTTCATTGACAGCCTGGCAGCCCACACCAAAAATAAAAGTCAACCAAGAGCAATGAAGGACCCCATGGAGAGGATAAGACCAATCTTCGAGTACCTGAAGGTGAAGTTTGCTGCCGCCTTCAACCCCCATCAGAAGCTCATTATTGATGAGAGTTTGCTGCTGTGGAGGGGGAATATTAGCATCCGGCAGTACATACCCAGCAAACGACATCGATATGGCCTGAAGACCTTCGTGATGTGTGACTGTCAAACCGGTTACATCCAGGACCTAATTCTGTATATGGGCAGGAAAACAGAATTGGTGGAGACGAGGACATACGGAATTTCTGGGGCCGTCGTCATCACCATGATGGAGGGCTACTTGGACAGGGGCCACATACTGTACCTGGACAACTGGTACATCAGCCCCTCCCTTACCAAGTTCCTGCATAGCCGCACTACAGGAGTCTGTGGCACCGTCAGGAGGAATCGGATCTTCATGCCCCAACTACCACCCAGACGGGAAAAGGGCTCCATCATATATAAGCAGGCTAACAATGTCCTCTTGTTGTCCTGGATGGATAACCGGGATGTGAACGTCCTCACAACAGTCCACCGTCCCATCTTCCAAGACAGCAGACGTCGTGACAGAGCAACTGGTGAAATTATCAAGAAACCTTTGGCCATCTGTGATTATAACATCAACATACGGCTGGTGGACAAATCAGATGCTGTCATCTCGTCAGTTGAGTGTGCGAGGAAGACGATGAGGTAGATGAGGTGGTATAAGAAGTTATTCTTCCACCTCCTCGATATCACCCTCTAGAACAGCCGACATCCTCCACGCAACAATCACCGGCAAGCAGGAAACGTTGGAGAACTTCTGCATCGAGTTGTCCAGGGAGATGTTGAGGGAATACATGACTGCCCCCCACGCCCAGCAACCCCCTGCCCATCGACGGCCAGCAGCAGAAGGGATTGCCAGGCTGACAGAACGCCACTTCCCTGAATATGTGCCGCCCACAGAACACAATGAAAAACCCCAAAGACGGTGTCATGCGTGCTGGAACATGACACAGAGTTACCCTGTGAGATCAGATACCAGGTATATGTGCCGAGAATGTGGTGTTGCACTGTGTTTCCCGGACTGCTTCAGGGAGTATCACACCCTTGAGCATTTCTAAAAGAGTGTACTCAAAGACTGCGATAAAAGACGCTATGAAATGTGAAGTGTGTGTATAAAAATCAAGTGTAAATAATAAATATATACAAAGTGCCGAACACAATATGTAAGTGATATTGACACAAATATACGTAAATCAGTGACGGACACCAATAAGTGTATATATAGCATATTTCTAAGTCAAAAATGCGTAAAACAATGTGTGAAACCCATATTATAACTATAAAACAAACGATAAAGCATAAACTGAATAAAGAGGGGGAGTGAGAGAGACAGACAATGACAGGGAAAGTGGTGGGGGCGCGTGTCGGTCAACTGGGTGTGTGTACGTATGTGCGTTCTGTTATTGTCTGAGACCATGATGGCCGCCAGTCTCCATGGCAACGGGGACGCGCTCTGGTCTTGCCACTCGTGAGCACTTATAAAACTAATATCTAAGACCTTATCACACTATTACTTCACTTATAATGACATTATGTGATACATGTTGGTAGTATATGAATTATGAAGGCACACATGATGCTCGGGTGGTGTAAATAACCGTCACTCGAAAACTGGAAACATCGTACATCTGCCATGCTGCTGCGCTCACCTGTGGCTAGCCGGGCGGGAACTTTGAAGGCCACCCGGCATCAGCTGATGTGTGAGGCCCCCCCCCCCCCCATACGACCCCCAAATGACCGAGGTGAGTGTTTTTTTTTTATTCTTCATTTCTCACCTATGTAATCCATTTAGGAAAAAAAAGGCCCAAATCGGCCGGTCTCTCGATGTACATTTATTTATAATTTACTGGTGCTCAATGGGTTAATGTGGAGCAAAATTGTCTTACACTGTCCATCAGAATGGGTTAAGCATGCATTACGTAATACAGAACACTTGGGGCATGATTTGGTTACCCAACGGCCACGAGACCTGTCCAAACACGGCACACATTTAAGGCACAAAAGGTGTCCAATGACCGCTAAATTTTTGCACCCCAAGGCGGAGCATAGCGCAAAAGCACTCTTATCCATGACTCCCTCCCGCCAGGGTGATGCAAATCCTCCTAGGTGTCCAGACTGCGAACCTGAGGGTGAGAAAATTCCAAGAATCAATGCTCATAAGGACACGCTAGGCTGGAAATTCTAAATTATTAAAATATCTCCAAACAATAAAGAGAAAAATGACTTTAATAACACTATACAATCTTGGTTCCCCTTACGTTATATACATTCTCCAAGAATGCAACTGAGTAATGAGTAGCCTCCCATGTGCTACTGGTGTATATAACTTCTTACCTAAGTGACTAACACTGACCTAATCCCATCTTAAGAAAGACTTGCTCCGGCGACTATCATTACTGTGAATCTATTTTCTTTACCCCGCGGCGGACCAATGCCTCGATATAAGCTACACAGATTACTGAGATGCTTCAAGATAGGAATGGGTTAGATCGTTTCTCGGCTCAGCCGTTTATATTCCCGGCGGAAGTGGCTCCCCACTTTTTAACCACCAGGAGAACGTGCTGACAGTATTGGTACTGTCAGCACGTTCTCCTGGTGATTAAAAAGTGTGGAGCAACGAACGTTTTCTCTGTTAAGTTTCTGAGGCGAAAAATTGTTTTTAGGGGAGGCGGGTAGCCGGACTCTCCCAAAAAACAAGTATAGTAAAATGCCTGTCAAAACGAAATTAGACTAGAAGCTGTAAACACAACAGACAAAATACAACCTATCCAGTGCCAAACAAGGATAATCTGAATTTAACATAGTTCTAGAATGCTTCCGGAAGTTTCCCGGCAGGGAAACCACTTGAGGCAACTAGGGGCACGTTCACTAAGTCTCACTTTTCACAAATCCCGCCGGGAGGGCCATACCTCCCAGAATAGATAATACAACGTGCTCATATATGGCATAGTTATACATGAATAATACACATTCAATAATAACACATCCTAGCCATACGTATACAACCTACATGAGGCCAACTAGATGGGGGCAGATGTCGATCATATCAATAATAATAGCACAAACCTGCAATCCAGCGAAGACCAAACTGAACACGTAGCGATCAAGAAGCGTAGGTTGAAGAGCAGGAAGGCTCCGTGCAAGACCCCTCAGCTATGTGAGAAAATCTAAAAAGCACTAGCCCACGTGTAGAGCATACTGTTGCACACCCAAAATGGACCGAACAACAGGCCCCGATTCACTAAAAGAAGTCTCTTAACTAACAAGAGAACTAAAAATGATCTAGGGTAATGAAACAAGCACGTGGGAGCCTCGCCTTATCACAACGAGGACTCCGCCTAACACACTCGCCTTTACTAAGTACCCAGAAAACAGTGTCCAGGGCCAGAGAAAGGACGTACACAGCCTACTCCTAGTCTATAAGCTACCTATCCTCAGCACTTAGCATGTACATATGAGCAAAAAACTCACCATGTCCGAGGGTAGGTGAAGAATAAAGGCAAGCGGGGATGCCCTCGAAACACGTCCGACTCGTACTGGCCCAGGAGAGGCAAGGACGAGAGATCGCCTTCGATGGGCGGAGCGAAGCGTGCGGAGAATACCAGACATGTGAAGCGCAAGGCTAGATAAAGTTTAATTCTTATTTTTCTATTATTTTTTGCTAGTTTTTTTCTAGTAGTGGCACCCACATCATATAGGACGAGTCCGTTAGTTGTTTTTTAGAGCGTTTCGCTCACGATGTGTGGCAATCGTATTTTGTTCTCTCCTGGGCGGGAAGTTTGAAAGACAAGCTTGAGTTCAAAGATTGGCCATGAACATTGTTAAGGTGCATCGTCAATGATGAAGGAGCCACTAATAAATATAGAGTTGTAGGTTGGTAGTACCAGTCCTCTATATTGAATACTGGATAAATATATTACATCCCAAATGTAGTGTTATTGGCTGGTAATTAAGTGATCATGAGACAAATATCTTCCAGGGGCATTGTGATGGTTGTCATAATTGTTCTTCATAATGTATTGATCGATATGTACCCATATGGTCATTAATATAACCAAATTGGCACCGAGATACTAATACATTATTTTCCGGAAAATATACAGCCCCGTCTCTAATAAAGGGAATATTGGGTTTTCTAAGATATTTTTGGAGTTTTCCGTCTTCTCTATTTATCGAGTGATGGTACAAACCACATAAGGTTTATGCACAATCAGCTATAATACCGGACAATATAATAGTTCACATATTGTTGTTTCTCGTTATCCTACAGAATTATGTTATCGAATTATATACAAATTATTATGTTCCTTCCAACAACCAACTATACTCCTAAAATCGATTAATGAAATTTACAAACACATGTGGCAGTCCGTGGAATCGAACCCAGGACGCTCACACCGAAAATCAACACCTTATGCATCGCACCACGAAGACAGTTAAAGGATGGTGGACACTGCCTACGTGGTGGACACTGCATACTAATATCAAGTATGGTGTCTATCACTAACGGTGTAGGGGAGTTGTGTAGCCTTACAGTACAACACACCTTAATCTGAAACAAATGCCATGACATATTAGGTGCTCAGGAACACATGGGACGCTAGGATATGGGTGCAATCTATTATTAAGGGGGAAGAGTTCTTGGGGGAGGACTGCTGATATATAGGTTTTTATTTTCTTCTCTTCATGGCGTACTTTCTTTTACAGGTTATTTACTCTTTCTACGTGATTGAGGGAGACAAAATGTAAATCTGCCTGAGATAAGTGCTTCCCCTACAGTTGAAAGACTGACAGGGTCAAAATCAGGGAATGTACTGCATTTAAACACACACGCACACACACTTACAAATACTAATTAGATAACATTTTGCTACGCTGATTTGCAAGCGGCCTACATGTTAAACAAGCATTAAACAGAATAGCGAAGTATGCTTGGGTAGTGATTACAAAATACTAGAAACACTATCTCTAGAATTTTAATCTTAACCCTGACGTATCCTTAACCTATCACAACCTGGCTTAACTTGACCCAATCTAATCCTAGTTTAATCCAATCTCGCTTATTATAGCTATATTTACACTAATCGTCGTTACCCTAAAATATCCCATCTAAATCTACCCGACTGTAGCGTAAGCTATTAAGAGGGGGGAGTTTATTGATTGGTCGATTTATTTGTATATTTATTATTATTATTATTATTTGTTCCCTCCTAGACCTCCATCAAACTTTAAAACAAAACATCCCCAAGATCCCCTTTATACATATATATGTACATTTGTCGGTAGAAAATTGTCCCGGTTCCTCCTTAATTACAGGCTCCCTGTTGCTCGCCAGGAAAAAGTCGACACCTAAATGACATAAAGTCTTCATATTAACGAAGAAATGGGGCGAAAGGTCTTAAAATCGTCAAGTTTATGGGACACAGGTCTTAAATCTGAAAACTAATGGGGCTAAACATGAGGAGGAAGGGGGCCCAGATAAACCAAGTACCTCCCAATAAACCCACTAGTAAGGTGTACAGCCATGTTGTAGTGTACCAGACAAACCCACGGATAGCCACACTGAAGCACGGTGTTAAACCGGACCTATTTGGATTGAAGACTTGAATGAATATGAGAAGGATTACAAGAACATTAACAGGCAATAGCATTGTTTTGGTTATTTTGCCATTTTCTAAGACATAATTTGAACTATAAACAACAATGCCATTTATACATATACGGTAACAATACTAAAAAGAGTGGCCTGGACTTTGGTTTGCCACCCTGTACTGAATCACGGACTAACTGACAAACACCAAGGTAATGTTAGCTTCAAACAATCTCACACTGGGCAGTATTACAGGATGTTCAGTAAATATGAGTCGTATTTACTGAACACCCTGTATAATCTACACATAATTCCCTTAACCATTAGCCTTCTCCCTATCTCTCACCACCACTATCACCATCCCCCTCATCACCATCACCACTACCACCATCATTATCATCATCATCACCATCCCCAGCATCATCACCACCACCACCACCAACACCACCACTACCACCATCATCCCCACCACCATCATCATCATCATCATCACCCTTCTCTACTCTTCTAACTAACGAGAGCAAACCTCCCTCTTAATGATTCCTGCACCATCAACAACATCATTATCTTCCCCTTCCTTTTCTAATTGACCACTTGAGAGTCTCAGGCTTTAAGGAAGTTGGAGCTGTAGGCATTGATATTAAGCAGAATGACCAGCTGTATTATGATTGTACTGTATCTATATATACTTCGAAGGACATTCAACATACATTCTATCCCTCACAATCCTACATTATTAATCCATGTCTGTTTATGTATACGGCTCCAACTTCCTTATAACCCAAAACTTCTATCCATCAATCAATTGCCGGATGCCTTATGAAGGTGGCCATACACAAAATACCCCCAAGCGGACCTAATCCCTTTGAGAAGGACAACCCGTGCCAATTTACTGAAGGACTTACAGGATTGACCACTAAATAATAGGGTCCGTTCGACTCTTAACCCTTTCACGCACATATGACGCAGAGGTTGCCAGATTAGCAATAAGAAATAGAGTTCTCTCACTCTTATTGTTCTATCTATCTATCTATATGCTCAGGCCCAATCCCCATTTTGGGGGTAGCCGACTCAAGACAGCAAGAACAGGGAAAACACAAAAACAACATAAAACAACGAATAAACACAGATAAAAAACACAAATTCACACACATCTAGGTCACCCAGGAGAACACCCAGAGACCAGGGCCACCAAGGTCACTCCAGCACTCCCCCTTATAATTACCTCTCCAAAATTAGTTTTCTGCCCACAGCTAACTCAAAGACAACTGCAGAGGTTGAAGTAACTAAACTAAAGGTTTCTAAATACCCCTGATGGTAACAAAGGCTTTAAAGTATCCCCAATAGGCTCAAAATCGCGTCATATGTCGGAGAGGGTTAAGGCCTTCCATGTATCTTTTATGCACTATTTTTCTACAGTGGTGTGCGGGTAGTCCATCCACTAACCTGCTTCACCCTGAGGTAAGCAGTACAGGTTTGTTTAAGGCTTACTTCCCTACACAGGTTGCCGACCAAGGCTGACGATTCTCTTCCACGCATATTTGTTAATAGGTTGTCTCCCTTAGATAGGTCGCCGGCCAAGGCAAACGAGTCCCATCCACCCGGTACCTAAACCTTGCAAGTGGTTATAATTCCTTGCAGCCTACATCCTTACTTGTTCCCCCAGCTGTAAATAGGTCTTCTGGCCTTGCACCTTCTCTCACAACTCTCAGGAACAAAGCCTGTCCTTCCAGTGTTCGTAATGTTATAATACCTGCCTAGTAACACCACAAGCTTCCTGCTGAGAGAGAGAGAGAGAGAGAGAGAGAGAGAGAGAGAGAGAGAGAGAGAGAGAGAGAGAGAGAGAGAGAGAGAGAGAGAGATAACTCACTCTCACAGATAACATTCAAACTTCCTCACACACATAAAAGCATTCGCATTCACATTCACACACACGCACATATATCACACACATACACTCTCATTCACACACTCTCTCTCTCTCTCTATATATATATATATATATATATACTGTATTTATATAACATCATACAACTCTCGGTCTCCAGTATTATATATATTCAGATTGTGATGAAGTGGTCCGTATATATACTACGTAGTCAATATAGCATGCATATGTAGTCTTAGCTATAGTCCGTTTCCTTCCATCTGATGGTAAATTGCCGTGTCACTATCTTTATTACTCGGCTATTACAAAGATGTTGTACAGATTTGTGCGGTATATTATGAAAACCTTGGATTAATAAGACTCGGAGACATAGTAGCTTCATATTATTCCATTAAGTATCGATAAATCCATTGCTAAGGGATTCAATTTGCCATTACCTGAACTAAAATCGACTATAATGTACCGGTACGCCATGGTCAGTGGAGGTGAGGCTTTTTGCGTTAGTATAGTCGTAGGTGCTATTATGTTGTTGATCAAGTTATAAATGTCGTATAAGACAGTATAATCCAGTCACAGTTATTCCACAATTATTACACTCTGCTAATATGCAGTTTACGATTAAGAGGGAACGTTATAGTAGGAAGCTAATACTTACCCGAACATTTAAAAACAAAATAGAAAAGGAAAAAAACAATATTTGCGTAGACATTTGTTGATCAATCCATGTAACAGACATAACACACATATATGTTTGTATCATAACACTGCGTCATCTTTACATGTAGGTTGACACGCAATATGGTGTAAATGCTAGTTAGACTGCCAAACGAATCATTTTGTTAAATTACTAAAAATTTTAGTCAGTCTGTGAAATTTACTGGTTACTAACCAAACTGGGTTAGGTTAGGTTAGGTTAGGTTAGGTTAGGTTAGGTTAGGTTAGGTTAGGTAGGTAGGTCAGGTTAGGATAGGTTGGTAGGTTAGGTTAGGACAGGTTAGGTTATATTGATCTCCACCTATCAGTTATAAAGTTAAGCAAATTGATCACACAATGACACACGTCAATCTGCTATTCACGAGCTTGAAGACCACTGTTGGGGTTCCCCTACCTAACCTAACCTAACCCACTTATGTTAGTAACCAATTAGTGACCAGTCATTTCACAGACTGACTAACAAATGTTTAGTCATTTCACGAAATGACTACGTTTTACAGTGTGACGGTAACATATATTTGTTGTAATACCTGTATACTAAAACGCTTTATTGCATTAGAATGTAAGGTAATATACTTTTTCAGGTGCTTAAGGGAATGCTGAACCAATCTTGTACATACAGTAAGGCACAATAAGGAGGGTGATAATTATAGGGCTACGTTTGTTTAACAAGGTCCAACACACACTCTATAACACACGCACCGACCATCACTATCACGCACAAGCAAACGGGGAGAGGGTTGACTAATCCACCACCACCACCACCACCACTCCCTCATGTTTAGCCACAATAGTTTTTAGATTTTAAGACGTTCGGCCCATTAGTTTGGCGATTATAAGCTTTTTCGCCCCATTTCATTGTCAATATTAAGACCTTCCGTGCCTCTTAAGTGTCGATTTTTCCTGACGAGCGATAGCGCGCCTGTAATTTAGGAGAAATCGGCCTTTGGCCGGGACACTTTTCTAACGAAAAAAAATACAGATTTAACTTGAAGGGGGATCTTGTTTTTTTTGTTTTTGTATTTAACCTTGATGGTGGTCTAGGGAAGAAACTAAAACAAAATATGTATTTACAGTACAGGTATATATGAATAAATATACATAATTATAAATGTGATCATCACACGCACAAGCAGACACTAACCAGCTATCACACCACACATTTTTCCACCAATTTTTTGGTGAGCAAGATATGCTCGTAATATTATATGAGGCTCTTTCACATTGGAATCGTAAACTAGACTGAAGGTATATTATGCTAGTTGGTTAATATCTGATATAACTATTATTTTAAAGATGCCAGACTACAATTGCCGTAGAAATTGACGGAAAAAGAGCTCGTGTGACACCGCCATCAATACCTTGCGCAACAGACATTTTTCCTTCAATTTTCCTCCGCCTGTCTGATCGAGCAGCTTTGTAAATAATTATATATAATAATAAAGTCTTAAGAAAGAGCATAGTATTCTTGGGAACTACAATGCTCGGACTGTTTATGTATACATTTGTAGCCGACAAAAAGCATCTCTAATTCAATTAATTTTACTGGCCCATACAACATGTTAAGGATTACTGGGAACACAAGTGCAGGGGACTATATTTACATACTATCAACACAGATTATTACATCAATACTTATGTTGTCAAGTGGGTAACAACTTGTTCATGTTTTCTTAGTTTAATATATATTTGCTTTTATTTAGTATTGTATTTATTAATTTTGCATGAGTGTGGGTATGTGTGTGTGTGTGTGTGTGTGTGTGTGTGTGTGTGTGTGTGTGTGTGTGTGTGTGTGTGTGTGTGTGTGTGTGTGTGTGTGTGTGTGTGTGTGTGTGTGTGTGTGTGTGTGTGCCGGTCATGGTGTATGTGTGTGTGTGTGTGTGTGTGTGTGTGTGTGT
Source organism: Paralithodes platypus (assembly GCA_032716605.1). Classification (NCBI taxonomy): domain Eukaryota; kingdom Metazoa; phylum Arthropoda; class Malacostraca; order Decapoda; family Lithodidae; genus Paralithodes; species Paralithodes platypus. Next base: position 41,089,064 of record CM064573.1, on the reverse strand, counting down.
GGTGTGTGTGTGTGTGTGTGTGTGTGTGTGTGTGTGTGTGTGTGTGTGTGTGTGTGTGTGTGTGTGTGTGTGTGTGTGTGTGTGTGTGTGGTGTGTGTGTGTGTGTGTGTGTGTGTGTGTGTGTGTGTGTGTGTGTGTGTGTGTGTGTGTGTGTGTGTGTGTGTGTGTGAGTATGTATCTATTGTAAATACGCATACAGTATTATTCAAACATTAATGCCAGTTTTGTATATGTACCCAATTCCGCATACCAGTACATACACCCACATACGAACACACATTTTCTCACACGAACACGTACAAGCACACACACACACACACGCATGCACACACGTCAAGTAATCATATACATTTACTGAGGCATTAACACACAGGAATAGATGTTGGTTTCAGGGCGGACACTCACACGTACATACCTAAAGACATATGTACATATGTACACACACACACACATACTCATACAGACTCATACATTCACATGCACATATATGCAGACACGCAAATGGTTACATTCCCCCCTTCCCACATATACACACACACACACACACACACGCTGCTTATCACACGCTTGGTTTTTATTATCTGCACGTGTACTAAAATTACGTTTACACAATAATATACGGTTATTACGCACGCTTAATACAAACTATCATTCTCTCTCTCTCTCTCTCTTAGATGCAACACATATATATTTATATTGCAGATGCAACTATAATTTTGACATAACTTAGCAAAATTAACTTGAATATAATATGAATTCATGCAATTTTAAAAGTCATGGATTGAAAGAGCCTACTGAGGAACTATTATATGATAACATGTATTATATGATAACATGTATTATATGATAACATGTATTATATGATAACATGTATTATATGATAACATGTATTATATGATAAGATGTATTATATGATAACATGTATTATATGATAACATGTATTATATGATAACATGTATTATATGATAACGTGTATTATATGATAACATGTATTATATGATAACATGTATTATATGATAACATGTATTATATGATAACATGTATTATATGATAACATGTATTATAATGATAACATGTATTATATGATAACATGTATTATATGATAACATGTATTATATGATAACATGTATTATATGATAACATGTATTATATGATAACATGTATTATAATGATAACATGTATTATATGATAACATGTATTATATGATAACATGTATTATATGATAACATGTATTATATGATAACATGTATTATATGATAACATGTATTATAATGATAACATGTATTATATGATAACATGTATTATATGATAACATGTATTATATGATAACATGTATTATATGATAACATGTATTATATGATAACATGTATTATATGATAACATGTATTATATGATAACGTGTATTATATGATAACGTGTATTATATGATAACATGTATTATATGATAACATGTATTATATGATAACATGTATTATATGATAACATGTATTATATGATAACATGTATTATATGATAACATGTATTATATGATAACATGTATTATATGATAACATGTATTATATGATAACATGTATTATATGATAACATGTATTTTATATATCATAGTTCATTAAGGGGGGATGGTTGAGTTTTCTGCCCACCCCCTCTCCTTCATCTTTAGCCTAATTAGTGTTCAGATTTTAATACGTTCGCCCCATTAGTGTGGCGATTTTAAGACCTTTCACTCCATATATTTGTCAATATTAGGACCTTTCGTACCATTTAGGTGTCGATTTTATCCTGGCGAGCGATAGCGAGCCTGTTATTATAGAAGGAAACGGCAGACATATTTCAACCGAAAAATGTACAAATTTATCTTGAAGGGGGATCTTTGGCATTTTGTTAAGCTTGATGTAGGTCTAGGGTGGAAAGTTAAAACAAACATAACAAAGAGTTGAATAAACCTTACCCCTCTTAAACCTTTCACTACCAGGGATGTCTGCGGGTATATTTCAGCTTTATTTAGACGATTATATGTAGCTTAGGACAGATCTGTGTTAGTTAAAAGGCTCAATCGAGATGGTCTGTAGCCTCTTATTTGCTACACGTCCGTCCAAAGCTGAATTAAATCGTCTAATAATTGCCGGCATATACGGAAAAAAAACCTTCACCGGCACGGACTGGGTTAAGGAGGGATTATTCTGGACACCCTTCTCCATTATGTTTAACCTCATTAGCTTTTAGACTTTTATACGTTCCTTCCTTTGGTCTCGCCCCATTTCTTTGTCAATATTAAGACCTCTTGTGCCATTAAGTTGACAATGTTTTCATGGGTGATAGCGACCATGTAATTTAAGGAGGAACCGTTCGACCGTGACATTTTTCTACCGAAACATGTACACATTTAACTCAAAGAGGGTCTTATGAGTTTATTTTTAAGCTTGATGGAGGTCCACTGGTTATACTATATGATAAATAATTATATAAGTACATCGACCAAAAAATAAACTCTACCCTCTTAAAACATAACCTTGATATTACTGAGACTTTGTGGAATATCGGCAAGAAAACAAATTAATAATACACGAGTGCTTACTAACCCTCTACCTTGCTCTACCACACTGGATGTAATGCATATTATAAAAGATTACCAATGTTATCACTGTTTTAGCTGTAACACCAATATAGAAGATGGGATGAATTTACAATGACTGTTTTTTAACCCCTTTTGTACCGGTGACATTCGCTTTATTTTATTCTGGCTACTATTAGACGATTGTTTTCAGTTTGGAAGGACGGTCACCTATTAGAATGCTACAGACTATCTCACTTAGTCCTTTTAGCTGCCATATGTCCTTCCTAAGCTTCATAAAATCGTCTAGATGCAGCTGAAATCAAATATATAATACGTCGCCGGTACAGAAGGGGTTAAGTCATAATACTATAGTCGGTACTATTTCAGCTGATGGTAAATGGAATCCCTTAGCAACTGAGTTATCGCATAGTAAGGGATAAATATTAACACTCAAAGAGCAGGTGGTGGAGTATATTTGACTGTGCCGCCCAGCGGGGAGTTTTACCGTAAACGAGCTTGTTTCCGTGCTCGTTTTCATGCATAAACAAGAGCCAGAGCGTAATACAAGTATGTATCCCTGAAAGGGCGTTAATTCAGCTTTCCAATGACACCAGAACCATCCTTCTACGATCACTGGTTGTCTTGCAACGATCGTGCAACCGAAGGGCAAAATCGGTAAAATACGGTAATTTTCTTACATTATTACGTGTGAAACGAGTGAGAGAGGGTGGAGTACAAAGGAGTACATCTCAGTAGCTCCACGGCCACCGTGGCGAGCTGTCATGAGGTAACCTACGCTCCTCCCACCGCTCCGCTCTCTCTCAGAGCACATTACGTGCTCAAAATTGCACTCGACAATAGCCGTGACCCGCCACATTTATTTCACTCGACAATAGCCGGGCGCCGCCATTTAAGGGTTAATATACTATGTTTCTGCTTCGTCTTATTGCCAAGTTTTCATCAACTCTGCGTAAGCGGAGTGGTATCGCTCCCCGTATAGTGGTACATGCTAACCGAAATGTCTGTCTGTCTGTCTGTCTGTCTGTCTGTATGTCCGTCTGTCTGTCTGTGTCTGTCCGTCTGAGAACTCCTCTTAGACCTTTTGACGGATTTTCACCAAACTTCACACCGTGAATGCGACGGTAATTAAAAAAAAAATGAATCTGTGCAATAGTTATGATCTTAAGTCCAAAAAGTGGTTTTGCCGCCCCCCCCCCCTCAACCAGTCCCCCCCCCCCCCCCCTTTCCGGACACCCACCCCCCCCTTTCAGGACACCCACCCCCCACCCTGTACCTATTCCCTGTGTGTGTGTGTGCTGTTACGACCGGGACTCGTATAAAACAAGGGCTCTTAATCATTGGACTAGAAAGGCGAACAGCCACAACGGTAACACTAGATCCAACCCTCGAACTTATAATGCCGGCGCACAAAAACACCTATACCCTCCAGAGTTAAATCTGCGATAGAGGGGTATCCTATAACTCGGTATAAATGCACTACTACTACAGGCTGATGATCTCTGATACAGCCTGATCACAACAACATACAATTACATTAATAATGTATACAAGGAAAAAGATAGAGAGCTTAATTAAATCACTGCAATGATTAAATGCAAACAAGAAGAAGGTATAATTAAAGTTACTCTAAACAATAATAAACTGTCACTCCTATATTAAAGAAAGTGAAAAAGTCCTAAAGCATCGAGCAGGAATCTTCTGAAGAAAGTCTGATGCTGCTTAACCCTTTCACGCATTTATGACGCAGAGGTTGCAAGATTAGCAATAAGAAATAGAGTTCTCTCACTCTTATAATTACCTCTCCAAAATTAGTGTTCTGCCCACAGCTAACTCAAGGACAACTGCAGAGGTTGAAGTAACTAAACTAAAGGTTTATAAATACCCCTGATGGTAACAAAGGCTTTAAAGTATCCTCAATAGGCTCAAAATCGCGTCATATGTCGGAGAGGGTTAAGATGATCGAATCGGATTTTGAACTGTTATATAAAGTAGGAACAAGATATGACAAGTGTATGGACATACAGTGTTAACTGGCACGGGAATAATAATAAATGCGCAATAGTATTATCTCCAACAACAAAAGAAGTACTTCCTCAGGCAACTCAAAAAGCCTGCTCGGGTTGTGCAACTCAACAACAACCAAGGCTTACAATCAACGTGAATAAAAATGCTGCATACATAACATAAGAGTTTATAATCTTAATTGGGTGTCTGCTAGGCGAATAAAGTCTAGCTGGGGTGTAGTAGGCTAGGAAACAATGGCTGAGCAAGCGGCTCGTAGCCTAGCGAGGTCCTTAACCCGGGAACTGCGGGAAGACTCTTAAGAGTTCCCCCGGCGGACTGCGGGAAGACTCTTAAGAGTAAGAGAAAAAAAAAATCCATTTAAAACACCCAAAACAAAAATGTTTTTGTTTTTATTTTTTTATTTTTTTTATTTTTTTATTGGTCCTGGGCCATGCCAAATATCACTCCTCCACCTCCCCTCCTTCCCCACTTTCCTCCCCTCCTTCAGTTATCACCTATTTTCCCTGTTATTCCCTTATTCTGTGGTATATTTTTGTGCTAACATTAGCGAGTTGCAAGCAGGGCATTGTCATCACTGTTAGCAAGCGAGTGCAAGAGAGAGAGAGAGAGAGTATCGATCGACAGTCTCTCTCCAGACTTGGGAAAGTGTGGTAGGTAGGGAGGTTGCCTCAGCCATACATTATGTAACTCCCGGCCTGTATCGCTGATTTTGAACATCCAAACGCTGTTTCCACTTGTTTTATTGTTGTAACAGGTTAATGCCTATATAATCAACCTATAATAGGCGCATATGGATAAGTATTAATGTTATTTATGGTAAAATAATGATGTTAGTGATGGGAACAGCTCAAATACGTCAGCACAGGAGTGTGGTGTCTCATACCCCCAATGCGCACTTCAGAGGTTAAGACTGTACGGCCTAATTACGTTAAATGACGGGGTGCTCTCTTGAGAGATCCAGATCGCTAGTATCTGGTTCTCTCCTGGCGACCCTCTCAAAGTCAAAGCAAAACGAGTTAGCACAGTGTTGGGTGGCAGAGGCAAAAGCCCTCACTCGCAACACAGTGCTAAACTCACAAGGTACACAGTCAGAAAGACCACCTAGGCTTCCCACGTATCCGTTGCGATTGTACAGGTTCAACAAAACCTGGTACACATCGGAAATCACAACACCAATAGCCTCACCCCAGTCTAGCATTAAATAGCCCAGCAGACAACCAAGAAAAAGGTAGGGAGACACTGTGAGTGTGTCGAACCTCTACAGACAAAATGGTAACCCCTCCAAAATGCCTAACTAAACATGTAATATCTGAGAGCTTCAGCATATAATACGATGGCCGATATATGAAATCGTGCAGAACCAAAGGGGAGTTATGATGTTAAATAGAGTGGAAGAATGAGAGGTAAGAAGTTGAGAGAGAGAGAAAGTGCTCTCTAGGTAGAAGTCGGGGACAGGTGGTAAGGGAGGTGTGAAGGGTATGCTGGTCAGGCAAGCTCTGAGGAAGGAAGACACAAGGCAGCAGGGAGTGCGGGGGGAACAACTTCCTGACGCGGCGGGAGGGTAGTGAGGCAGCCAGCCACTCAGAGGGCCCGGCCTTGGCATGACGTCACCGAGACAACGTGTAACACTACGTGACTACCCTCTGCGTCCTGTACTTACTCACTCACACTCTCTAGCTGTATCATTCAGTCTTATACATTAAACTTATAACTGATGATATAAAATATAATGCATTGTCACAGGCGAAAATAAAGACCACTTCTGTACTGCCTGTGACATGACGATTCACAAGAAAGAAAGTACAACATTGTAGATAGACTGTAGCCAAATACATTGCCGACGAGTGTTAGCGAGTGGCCTAGCGAGCGGCTGAGCCCACTGCTAAGAGTTCTGCTAAGCTGCAGGCGTCACAGTGCCCCGTAGGGGCACACACTTCACAGAAAGCCACACATCATACACATGTCTCAGATGTGATGATAATGGTGAGACGTCTGTCTGTCTGTTCGATAACTCCTCCTAGACCGTTCGACGGATGTTCACCAAACTTCACACAAACATTCAGTGCTTGAATGCGACAGTAATTAAAAACAGATTTTTTGAATTTGTGCAATAGTTATGATTTTAGGTCCAACATATGGTTTTGCCCCCCCACCCCCCCACCCCCCCACCCCCCCAGCAATGATGGCGTTGCCCCTATGGGGCGAAAATAACTTGACCCGCATTTGTTAGGTTAACTCCTTTTGTACCAGCAACGTCTGTATTATTTGATTTCAGCTTCATTTAGACGATTATATGAAGCTTAGGAAGAATATATGGTAGCTAAAAGGGTTAATTGAGATAGCCTGTGGCCTTTTAATGGGTAGACATCCTTCCTAAGCTGAACAAAGTGGGCTAATAGTTGTCAGAATATAAGGAAAAGTACATCACCGGTAAAGAAGGGGTTAAGTTAGTTTAGTTGACATTAGAAGTGATGGTAGTAATAGTGGGGATGATGGTGGTAGTAGTGATGATGGTGATAATAGTAGTGATGATGGTTGTAGTTGTTGTGATGATAATGACAGTAGTTTTGATGATGACAGTAGTAGATATGATGGTGAAAGTACTAGTAGTAGTGATACTGGTCATAATAGTAGTGATGATGGTGACAAGTAATGATGAAAGTTGTAGTGATAGTAGTGATGATGGTGACAGTATTAGTGATGATGGTGAAAGTTGTAGTGATGACAGTTGTAATGATGAGAGTCGTAGTGATGATGGTAAGAGTAGTAGTGATGACTATAATAGTAGTAGTGATGATATTAATGATGATAGTGACTAGTAGTGATGATGGTGACCGATCGAAGAGTTGGGTATGCCGTTCTGATTTTGGGCAAAACGGCACGTCTACTTTATTATAAAGTAATGAATCAGTCGGTTGGGATAGACCACACATCTTTGATATATAATGATCATATGTGAGAAAAGTAGTTGGGGAATATTAATTATAATATTAATTTCTATCAGCCTAGACTACAGTATATCTACTGTAAACAATGCTACCAGCAATACATAATTATTGAAACATTGATACTGCAAACATAAATGATAATACAAGATCTCCACCGGATTGAAGGAATTAACATTGTCATTACCGGCGATGTCTTTTGTATTGTATTCGTGCTATATTGTGACGATTTTGTGTAGTTTAAAGCATTATGTGGTAGTAAACATATTTAAGTGAGATAGTTCGAAGCTTGTTAATTGCTGGAGGCCCTTTTTAAAGAAAATCGTCTGGAGCCATAGAAATATTAAAAAGACGTTCACGGTACAAAAGGGGTTAATGATAACCAGGTACAATAACCCGCCTGTCGTACCGTCATACCTTCCTCCGAGTTTTACAGTCGGGCGGTATTAATTTTATTGGGACACACGCGAAAGGTCCATCCGTCTACCTCGTGGTTTGTTTTGATTGTAAACACAAACATTATAAGCAAAAGCAAAACATTATAACAAAAAAAATAATAATAAAATAATACGTATATATCAAAATGTTAAAAGCATAGAAAAAATAGATAAATATAAACAATGAAACTTCAATAGCGTTCATGTTTTTACCAAGCTCCACTGTTTAGATGTGCAGTATAAGCATTCAGTACTGGTGCCGTTCTTTAACCCATACAGTACTGGTGCCGTTATTTTAACCCATACAGTACTGGTGCCGTCCTTTTAACCCATACAGTACTAGTGCCGTCCTTTTAACCCATACAGTACCGATGCTGTCCTTTTAACCCATACAATACCGGTGCCGTCCTTTTAACCCATACAGTACCCGTGATGTCCTTTTAACCCATACAGTACCGGTGCCGTCCTTTTAACACATACAGTACCGGTATCGTCCTTTTAACCCATGCAGTACCGGTGACGTCCTTTTAACCCATACAGTACCGGTGCCGTCCTTTTAACCCATACAGTACCGGTGCCGTCCTTTTAACCAATACAGTACCGGTGCCGTCCTTTTAACCCATACAGTACCGGTGCCGTCCTTTTAACCCATACAGTACCGGTGCCGTCCTTTTAACCCATACAGTACCGGTGCCGTCCTTTTAACTCATACAGTACCGGTGCCGTACTATTAACCCCTACAATACCGGTGCCGTCCTTTTAACCCATACAGTACCGGTGACGTCCTTTTAACCCCTACAGTACTGGTGCAGTCCTTTTAACCCTTACAGTACTGGTGGCGTCCTTTTAACACATACAGTACTGGTGCCGTCCTTTTAACCCATACAGTACCGGTGCCGTCCTTTTAACCCATACAGTACCGGTGCCGTCCTTTTAACTCATACAGTACCGGTGCCGTCCTATTAACCCATACAATACCGGTGCCGTCCTTTTAACACATACAGTAACGGTGCCGTCCTTTTAACACATACAGTACTGGTGCTGTCCTTTTAACCCATATAACGGTGACGTCCTTTTAACCCATACAGTACGGGTGCTGTCCTGTTAACCCTTACAGTACCGGTGACGTCCTTTTAACCCATACAGAACCGGTGCCGTCCTTTTAACCCATACAGAACCGGTGACGTCCTTTTAACCCATACAGTACCGGTGCCTTCCTTTTAACAACACAGTACTGGTTCCATCCTTTTAACCCATACAGAACTGGTGCCGTCCTTTTAACCCATACAGTACCGGTGCCGTCCTTTTAACCCATGCAGTACTGGTGCCGTCCGTTTAACCCATACAGTACCGGTGCCGTCCTTTTAACCCTTACAGAACCGGTGACGTCCTTTTAACCCATACAGTACCGGTGCCGTCCTTTTAACCCATACAGTACTGGTGACGTCCTTTTAACCCATACAGTACCGGTGACGTCCTTTTAACCCATCCAGTACCGGTGCCGTCCATCTAACCCATACAGTACCGGTGACGTCCTTTTAACCCATACAGTACCGGTGACGTCCTTTTAACCCATACAGTACCGGTGCGGTCCTTTTAACCCATACAGTACCGGTGCCGTCCTTTTAACCAATACAGTACCGGTGCCGTCCTTTCAACCCATACAGTACCGGTGCCTTCCTTTTAACACATACAGTACCGGTGCCGTCCATTTAACCCATACAGTACCGGTGACGTCCTATTAACTCATACAGTGCCGGTACTGTCCTTTTAACCCATACAGTACCGGTGCCTTCCTTTTAACACATACAGTACCGGTGCCGTCCATTTAACCCATACAGTACCGGTGACGTCCTTTTAACCCCTACAGTACCGGTGACTGCCCTTTAACCCATACAGTACCGGTGCCGTCCTTTTAACCCATACAGTACCGGTGATGTCCTTTTAACCCCTACAGTACCGGTGATGTCCTTTTAACCCATACAGTACCGGTAACGGCCTTTTGACCCATACAGTACTGGTGCCGTCCATTTAACCCATACAGTACCGGTGACGTCCTTTTAACCCATACAGTACCGGTGACTGCCCTTTAACCCATACAGTACCGGTGCCGTCCTTTTAACCCATACAGTACCGGTGATGTCCTTTTAACCCATACAGTACCAGTTACGTCCTTTTAACCCGTTGAGACCCAGCGTCGCACGTGTTGCGTCGGCAGTCTTTGATCACCAACTCCCAGCGACGCATCACGTGCGTCCGACATATAAAAAACACTTACGTGGCTCGTAAGGTAGGAAATGGCGGGAGAATAGGAGGGGGCGGTACCGTAGTGTGTGGGGGAGCCGGGCCAGTAGGTGTGAGCGGGCCGAGACAGCCGCGCGGCTGGTGGTGGTGGGCTTAGTGGGGATAGTTTACACCCCTAGTTTACCGCCACTTTGAACCTTCATTACTCCGGTCGTATGGGAGCTAGAGGCTTGAGATTTATGTGAGATACTCCTTAGGATGTATGCCGTACAATGCCATACTCAGTTTTTACCCTAGTGCTCCCGGGCGGGTGGTCATGCGGGGGAGACGAACTATTGAAACCCCCCCCCCCGCCCCCCAAATGACCGAAATGAGTTTTTTTTTATTTGTGTGTTCATTTCTCACCATTCTCTTCCATTTTGGCTCAACAAATTTTTTTGAAGCCCCCCCCCCGACCCCCCCGCCGGCCCCCCCCCCCAAAAAAATGTCAGAGGTGATTTTTTTTTGTTTTTTTTTCATTTCTCATCCTTGTCTTCCATTCTAGCAAACAAAAACAATAAGTGAAAATGGCTTGGGACTGGGGTGAACAAAATATTATAACTAGCCGGGGCTCAACGGGTTAACCCATAAAGTACCGGTGCCGTCCTTTTAACCCATACAGTACCGGTGATGTCCTTTTAACCCATACAGTACCGGTGACGGCCTTTTGACCCATACAGTACTGGTGCCGTCCTTTTAACCCATACAGTACCGGTGACGTCCTTTTAACCCCTACAGTACTGGTGCCGTCCTTTTAACCCCTAAAGTACCGGTGCCGTCCTTTTCACCCATACAGTACCTGTGATGTCCTTTTAACCCATACAGTACCGGTGCCATCCTTTTAACCCATACAGTACCGGTGCTGTCCTTTTAACACATACAGTACCGGTGATGTCCTTTTAACCCATACAGTACCGGTGACGTCCTTTTAACCCATACAGTACCGGTGCCGTCCTTTTAACCCATACAGTACTGGTGCCTTCCTTTTAACACATACAGTACCGGTGCCGTCCTTTTAACCCATACAGTACCGGTGCCGTCCCTTTAACTCGTACAGCCCCAGCGACGCGCCTGGAGCGTCGGCGATGTATGTAACGCACAGCCCCAGAGACGCGCCTGGCGCGTCACCCTAATTGCGCCGACCGTAACCTCAGGTGTAGCCCCTCAAGAGCGCTCAGATTTATATGGGAACTGTGTACGTATCCCACGCAACCGTGCCGATGGTTGAAAACTCTCAAAGTCCACGTGCGTGCGCGGAGCGCGCAATAACCTGGTTTTTGGGGTAATTGCCTTCAATTTTTTACTCGTGTAAAATAAGTTTTCGGGGGCTCTGTAGGACCATTCTTTAAGCTTTTTGAGCGTTTTTTCGTGGTTTTTCCTTCATTCCTAACCCCTTCGCTATTGTTTCTGGAATAAAACCATTTTTTGAAAACCGGCCGGGTTCTGGTGAACAAACATTACAAAACTAGCCGGGGCTGGACGGGTTAACCCAACAGTACCGGTGCCGTCCTTTTAATCCATGCAGTACCGGTGCCGTCCTTTTAACCCATACAGTACCGGTGCCGTCCTATTAACCCATGCAGTACCGGTGACGTCCTTTTATCCCATGCAGTACCGGTGACATCCTTTTAACCCATACAGTACCAGTGACGTCCTTTTAACCCATAAAGTACCGGTGCCGTCCTTTTAACCCTTACAGTACCGGTGATGTCCTTTTAACCCATACAGTACCGGTGACGTCCTTTTAACCCATACAGTACTGGTGCCTTCCTTTTAACACATACAGTACCGGTGCTGTCCTTTTAACCCATACAGTACCGGTGCCATCCTTTTAACCCATACAGTGCCGGTGCCGTCCCTTTAATCCATGCAGTACCGGTGCCGTCCTTTTAACCCATACAGTACCGGTGCCGTCCTATTAACCCATACAGTTCCGGTGCCGTCCTTTTAACCCATGCAGTACTGGTGACGTCCTTTTATCCCATGCAGTACCGGTGACATCCTTTTAACCCATACAGTACCGGTGATGTCCTTTCAACCCACACAGTACTGGTGCCGTCCTTTTAACCCATACAGTACCAGTGACGTCCTTTTAACCCATAAAGTACCGGTGCATTCCTTTTAACCCTTACAGTACCGGTGATGTCCTTTTAACCCATACAGTACCGGTGCCATCCTTTTAACCTATACAGTACCGGTGCCGTTCTATTATCCCCTACAGTACCGGTGCCATCCTTTTAACCCATACAGTACCGGTGCTGTCCTTTAACCCATACAGTACCGGTGCCGTCCTTTTTACCCACTGAACCCCAGCGACGACATGTTGTCGTCAGCAATGTATGGAACGCTAAACCCCAGCGACGACAACGTGACGTCCCTGTTAGTTACTCCGGTCCTATTGCACCTAGAGGGCTCAGATTTGTATGGGAACTGTGTACGTATCCCACGCAACCATGCCGATGGTTGAAAACTCTCAAAGTATAACCGCGTGTGCGTGAGCGCGCAAAACTCTGTGTTTTGGTGTTTTTGCCTTCAATTTTCCCCTCTTGTAAAATCGAAGACCCCTTTTTGACCTAGGGGATCGTTTTTTTGTGGTTTTTCCTTCATTCCTAGCCCATTCCCTATTGTTTCTAGAAAAAAACAAAAATTCAAAACCTGCTGGTCCCTGGTGGTACATTTATTATAAACTAGCTGGGGCTCAGTGGGTTAACCCATACAGTACTGGTGCCGTCCTTTTAACACATACAGTACCGGTGACGTCCTTTTCATAATATTTTGGCAACAATTAGACGATATTATTCAGCTTATGAAGGACGTCTATCATTGAATGGCTACAGACACTCTCAAATAATCCTTTTAGTTACCATATACCCTTCCTAAGTTTCATAAAATCGTCGAAATGTAGATGAAATCAAATATACTGACAGCGTTAACTTTATTCTGGCTACTATTAGACGGTATTATTCAGTTTAAAAAGGACCTACACCTATTAACAGGCTTCGAACTATCTCACCTATCCCTATATATTATCTCGGATCCTTCTTAAACTGCACAAATTTGTCTAAATATAGCTAGAAGATTACGAAGACATCGCCGGTATAGAAGGGTTAAAAGATTTTGCAATCTAACACATTTGGTATAACCCATAAAGCGTGTAGTTACACACATATATTAAAGATAGAGTGTTTATATTGTTGTCGATTTTTTCATTTATTTATGATTCTGTTTAGTTTCCTCCCTAGACCTCCATCAAGTTTAAAAAAACTCTCCAAGATCCCACTTCTAGATATATTTGTATATTTTTTGGTAGAAAAATTTCCCGGCCAAAGGCCGGGCCCTCCTTAACCCCTCAGACCCAGTTGGGCTCTGAGGCACCCATAACAAATACCCCCCGTCGGAACCCGGTAGGGCTCTGAGGCTCCGGGTGCTTGCGTATTGGGCTCTCGAATGGCGCGCGTAAATTTTTGTTGTTGTGGGGTGGTAGACAGCGCCACCACATGTGAACTAGGCCACGGCAACAGTCTCTACCCCGACGCCATCATGGATAGTACGCCAAACAGTGATTCCGTTGTGTCCGATACCATGCTCCCTATGACGCCCCTCCCAAGCTCGTCGCGTCTTACGCAGACGACACTGCCTAAATGTGTTATCTCCAGGAGGTATTGAGGAGACATTGAGACTTTATGAGCGTGCTGAAGGACAACATAATGTTGATGATGAAGACAGTGATAAATCGTCTATTTATAAGTCTAGTGATTATGGCGATGACAGTGACAATGGTACTCAATTTAGGGGATTTGCGAGTGAACATGAGAGTGATGAAGGTGATGTAACAGCTTTCGTGAAAGCTGTTTTAGCTGAAGAAAGTGAAGTGGGGAAAGTGAGTAAGCGGGAGAGTTCAAGGTCAATCTCCAAGTTTCACTTGAGTGACACGACTCCAAGCCCTTAGCCAGCTAAATCGCCTTTCAAGCTATGCTTTTATAAGAAGCAGGTACTTGAGAAGGAGGCCGCGGTAGCCAGGGAAGAAGCCAAAAGACTTGGTGAGGATGAGGCTGTGAGTGAGGGTGAGCGTGGTGACTCATCTCACCCGCCATTGTCTCCCTTATCTCCCAAGGCCACCCAAGATGACCCGGGCGCCCCGCATTTTTCCCCACCACTGCCAAGGGTTGAGGACCCCCCACTTTTGGCCTATTTGCCTCCTAGTTCCCCCGACAGGAGACATACTGCTGCCGAAAAGGGGAAAGGCAGGAAATATGTGAAAAAGGGACAGCAAACTAGGCGGGCTTTGTTCGATGCTCCCGCGGCGTCCACCCCTGCCGGCCCCAGCCATACGCCCCCGCAACTTTCCCCATGGTCCTCCCCACCTCTCCAGCCATCAACATGTGTTTCTGACGAAGTTTTTGAGCTCGCATCACCAATACCTGGGCATAGTGACAGTGGAACATTGCTTCCTGCCACTCGTTGCAGGCAAAGGAGCCCACAACCTCGGGGGGACATAGCCTCACCTTCCACTCCTTCCCCACCTCGCTCCCCCATACGCCGCCCACGCATCACTCGTTCCCCGCCAGATTATGTGGGGGACACTGACGATGAAGGGCACCTCACAGATGACTCTGGCCAAGATGACCACTCTGACTACGACTACATGGACATGGTCGACCCTCAACCCCTCCGCTCCGCCCGGGGGCATCGTGCTGTGGCCCGCCCTGGCCGCCGCAGGGCGCGTGCCTCCCGAGTTGGCCGTGGGCGTGCTGCGCCACCACCTGGGGCTCTTCGTGGGCGTCGCCACGACCCATTCTACGTTTTTCAGTGGGAAGACCTGGCTGACGGGGAAGATTACAACCCTGATGTGCCAGCTTTTGATGAGATACAGGAGGGTTCAGGAATTACCCCCAATTTTCCCGCAGGCCCCAATGCTCCACCACATGAGCTTTTTTAGGCCTATTTTGATGAGGAGGTTACCGGATTTGTCATCAAGGAGACCAACAAGCAGCACCAATTCCAGGTCCACACGTTTGACAAGGTGACCAAGGGCCACATGAGGCAGTGGACCGAAGTGACTCCTCACAAGTTCATGGTCTTCCTGCCACTCACCATGCTAATGCCTCATGTCAAGAAGCATAGGTTGCCTGACTATTGGATCACCAATGATCTCATATCCACCCCTGCCTTCTGCAAATATATGTCTCGCGACCGGTACTTTGACATCCTTGCAGTGCTCCATCTTGTCGCCAACACCGACGTCCACTGCCCAGACAAGCTGTGGAAGATTAGCACGTTGTACGAGATGATGCAACACCGCTTCTCCTCCTACTTGAAGCCCTTCCGCAAGGTCGTCATTGACGAGTCTCTTGTGCTGTTCCGGGGAAAGCTCAGCTTCCGGCAGTACATCCTCTCAAAGTGACATCGCTTTGGCATAAAAAAAATTGTGCTGTGCGACTGCCGAACTGGCTATATCCTGGACTTCCTGGTCTGCAGCGGGAAGGAAGGGGACGTGCTTGCGGACCCCCTCATTGGCTTTGGCGGAGCAGTGGTGCAAGCCATGATGGACCGCTATTTCCATAAGAATCACGTCCTCTACACCGACAACTACTGCACGTCCCCCACTCTCTCAAAGTACCCCCATGAGCGCAAGACAGGGACTGTAGGCACAGTATGAGGGAGAAGAAAGGGCATGCCACCTTTCCCTCCAAAGACCAAGAAAGGCGATGTGTTCCGGAAGAAGTCGGGGCCCATTCTGGCTATCCACTGGCACGACCAGCGGAAGGTCAACCTCCTGACCACCGTCCACAAGGGGGAAATGGTGGAGACTGGCAAGGTGGATCGCCGCACCCAGGCCAGGGTGACCAAGCCCGATGCTGTCGTGGACTACAACATCAACATGAGGCTGGTGGACAAGTCCGACATGCAGATAGGCTTCATTGACTGTCTGCGTACCTCGAGCAGATGGTACAAAAAGTTCTTTCTGCACATGGTGGACATGTCCCTTCTGAATGCCTACAATATATACAAGCTTCGGAATGAGAACACACCCAGGAAGTTAAATAGCCTGCGGAGGTTCCAAAAGCAGGTGTTGAAGGAGCTCCTGGAGAAGTATGCTACGCCACAGAGGGCAGTGGCACATGCTGGGCCCGCCGCTACTGACCGCTTGCACTGTGCATATTACATGAATATGCACAAGCTCATTTCCCTGCCTCTGACAGTGGCAGGAAGAAAGCAGCAGAAGCGGTGTTATGTCTGCTACAACACCAGGCTGAGGGCGAGGTCAGAGAAAAAGTCCACCATGGAGTGTGTAGAGTGCAAGGTGCCACTCTGTGCTGAAGGGTGCTTCTTTGATTACCACTCGAAGCAGGAGTTCTAATCATAGTGAAAGTACCAAAGACAGTGACAATATGTATATACAGTATATAGGCAATAAGTGGAAGTAAAACAATTTATTCTAATACAAAAGTCAAATATATTATGAGAAAATTGATACAAATACCAATAACACCATAATAATATGTGAAAGTGACACATAAATGTATATAATAAGTGACATTCATATGATTAGAACCGATAGAAATATATAAATCAGTGAAAAAAGACACAATAAATTGTATATAAAACGTTTACAAAGCATATAACTAAGTGAAAGTGACACAAGACCTAATATTTGATGGCCAAAGTATAATAAACACCTGTGATAACGAATAATCAGTGGTTAATATAATATTATCATATATTATGATGCCGATATTATAACAACATACTTAGGTATTTACTGCAAATTACACTCATACCTTGAAAAAGTATTTGTACAAGATGAAAACGTATTACAAGTATATCACTATTACTTTTTTCCTATTGGAAAATATAATACAAAAAGCTATTATACATTACTATATTTTATACACAGCCAATATAGAGCCTTACTGGAGAGCCAATATAAGCGGCATCCACTATTATTCGTGAAACAATACATATAAGTAACTAACTAAATGTATTACTATAAAAATTAATATAAACATATAATTAATGTAACACACACAAACACACACATAAAGGAATGACCTTTGTACTAGGCCTAATCCAATCTCCGTTCCGGGATTATACTTTTTAAATCCAATTCCCTTACTTAACCCCACCTGCAGACACACTCACCTTCACAATCACAATCACACACACACCTGCAGTCACACACACACACACACACACACACACACACACACACACTCACAAACACACACACACACAATACAATAACTATACAATACAGTACACATAGTCTATTTGTCTAGGGTTTGAAGCTTTCTCTTCATGCCTACATTCTTATTAGCTCTGGTAGCTGCTGGGATGTTATTTTCTTTAGCACAGTAATTATTTAATATTGCATTTGTAGAAGCATATACCACCATACTTTCTATTTTGTCGGTGTTATGACCATTTTCACACATATCATTAGGGAACAGGAGATCAACATCTGCTAAAGCCGTAACTGTGTGCTGTGTTGCTATATTTCTTTGGCTAGTAGCATTTCGAAAGGCAGGAAGTTGAACAAGTGTTTTAATAACAATATAGTTATACATGACCATGTTGGCTGTCACACTATTTGGGTAAATAAGGGAACCTCTGCTAATTCCAGCAATGTAACTTAGATTTTCAGGGATGTCTTCACCACTATCTGAACACGTAATATTTTTGTATATGCATTACATTTAATTTTCTTTATCACAGAGTAACAGCAATAGCCATCTAAATAAACTATCACTGGGATGATGTCTTTACACCTATCAATATCCTCCTTACAAACTTCAACATTCGTATGACATAAACCAAAATCAATTTCCTCATCTGTTTTTACTTCTTCATAATTAATGTCTTCAAAATTCCTTAACATGGCCTTCTTGCCGAGTATGGGTAAACTTAGTTTTAACACTGACATCATTCGTATCTTCTTTTCACACTCATATATTTGGCGTACAGAAATATTGTAATTTCCTGCTGCTAGCTGCCGATAGTGACCAAATCTTGCTTCCAAATGGTCTGTTTGAAATGTTCCTGTTAGTATGTAATCCATCTTCAGTTCTGTTATGCAATAATTTGTAATTTCTCTAACAGACACGGACTCCTCACCACACACACGCACTACTCACACACATACAGTACACACACACACACACACGCACTCACTCTCACTCTGTTTTTAACTATCTATAGTATCTATATATTTAACTGTATCTATCTATCAATCTATCTTTTTAACTATCTATAGTATCTATATATTTAACTATATCTATCTATCAATCTATCTATATATCCTCCTTACAAACTTCAATATTCGTATGACATAAACCAAAATTAATTTCCTTATCTGTTTTTACTTCTGCATAGTTAATTTCTTCAAAATTCCTTAAAATGACCTTCTTGTCGAGTATGGGTAAACATAGTTTTAATATAGGCTACTTATAAAGTATTTAGAAGGGGGAAATATTTGGAAACAGGGCGATCTTCCCCATATCTCACTCAAATGTATGCTGACCTGTGAGGGTAGTGCGAAAATTAACCCTACCTTTGCCTAAGTCACAAAATTTAAAGGTCCCATCCATGCGGCCTGGTACTCTCGGTGGCCTCGCTCTGGTGCGACGAGCGGCTAGGTGCGTGGTAGCCGGGGCCGGGGCGACGCATCCAAACACGGGAAGAATTTGCCTCCGAAAATCACTCTACTTCCCGCGCTCGTCATTATGCAACCACTGGGGCTAGAGACCTCTACTCAATGGCATTCTACAGAAGAAGGTTTGTGGAACATTTTGTTTTTATTGATAACAATACATGTCCTATTTATTGAGTTACAGGTGAGTGAACACAGCCCAATAATCACCAAAACACCCGGTACCACAGTACAGTCCCGAGCTAAGGGCGCCGGGTCTGGAGGGTTAATATCAGGTTGCTATCACTCGCCAGGAAAAAATCGACACCTAAATGACACGAAAAGTTATAATATTGACGACAAAATGGAGCAAAGGGTCTTACAATCAACAAACTAATGAAGTGAACGTCTTAGAATCTGAAAACTAATGGGGCTAAGCATGAGGGAGAATGGGATCCAGAAAACAACCATCTTCCTTTAAAGTTCAATAGTTATCAAAATATCATTGCCGGTATACGGTATACGTGTTAAATAGTTTCCAAAGTGTAATACAGGTTGGGGTCACGATATTTAGTTGTGTAGTTCTATCTATCTATCTATTGCCGGACGCCTTACTCCCTTTACGAGGGTGGCCATACACAGAATGCCCCCAAGCGGACCTATTCCCTGTGAGAGGGACAACCCGAGCCAGTTTAGTAAAGGACTTACAGGATTGACCACACAATTTAGGATCCGTTCAACTCCGAGGCCCTCTGTGTATCTTGTTAGCACTATTTTTCTACAGTGGTGTTCGGCTAATCCATCCACTAACCTGCCTTACCCTTAGGTAAGCAGTATGGATTTGTATCAGGTTTACTCCCCTAGACAGGTTGCCAACCAAGGCTGACGAGTCCCATCCACCCGGATTTGTATAAGGTTGTCTCCCCTAGATGAGTTGCCGACCAAGGCTAACGAGTCCCATCCACCCGTTGTGTAGTTAAATTATAATTATTCTTCCTGAAATGGGACGTTCTATTCGTAAATAACATTTCCTCCTCCTATTCATTTCACTACACTTAACAGGCACACCACACTTCTTTTCTGTACACATAAATTACCTTTAATGTACCTTGATTTGGTTCTCTATCACTCTTTCAACTTTGGCATGGAGCACTTGTTACAGGTAGTTTTGCATTTTGCCTCCTTCATGCAAATAGAAGAACAAAAATATGAATACTCTTTTTTGCGTATTTCTGGCTGGTAATGTGTAGGTACTTGGGCGAGAACTACGGTAATTTCAATTTCTCCCTTATATATATAATTATCGCCAACGTCCTCCCATAGATGTAAATTTCACCATTTCACCCCATACAACCGATCTATAAACGACATATATATGCAACATAGTATGGGCAACGTATAGTTCAGAAACCGAGAGAAACTAGCCCCTACATTAAGCGACCATTGAGTCGAAAATGGAAATGTCTACCTAAAACCAATATGTTTAATGAAAGGATTCAACTAATATCCCCATGGGTTGTTCCCTAAGTGTGATCAATAGATCGTCCGGTAAATTATCAAGGTAATGCCCTCAGATATCCGGACCCAGGGTCAGAATAACGATGTGCTGGTGGCATTGTTCATACTGTCGATACGTATTGGAACAGTGAAATGAATATAAACTTTGGGGCGGCTGCTGGCGACTAATTTCTGTAATTAGGTAATGCAATAAAATATTTTAGTAGATAATGATTAATGAGAAAGGTTGGGATGCTCTTAGTTCTGGATAACTTTGGATAACTAGGCATTGCCTAGTTTGGACATATCTGCATCACTTGATGTCTATGCCTCACTTACCTGCAATGTGTTGTTAATCCTTTCAATCAGTTATGCCAAGACCTTGTCGGAAAACCCAATAAAGATTTATTGGGTTAAAAGTGTTATTTCTAAAAATGGGCCCCATTGTTTTAAAATTTATTTGATAGTTGATATCAGATGATAGATAATGTCGTCATATTTTGAAATTCAACATCGTTAATGTCACGCTGTGTTTTTGTTATATATGTATGAAGAAGACAAGCGGTAAAGCTGGTTATAACAAGTACCCCCTGCCCCCCACATGCCATCCTAAAGTTGAATGGGTGATAGAGATCCACATTCAAGATGCTTTAGAGTCAAATTGTCTGGACACACGGAGCTTAAAGCAGTTTAACTCATAGGATGATGGAAAGACAGATTGAGGGAGAGAATTCCAGAGCTTACTTTGTTGAGAAGAATAAATATTGGAAAAATAGGTTCACTCTTGGGTTAGAAAGTTACTTAAACAACATTAAAATTTGACACATTAACTTAAAGCATCATAGTTTATTGATGAGTATAGGCAGGTAATGACTATGTACAAATATTAGGATGCATCTTCATAAACCTGATTCGTATATAAATATGTTATATCTTACCACTGTCTTGATTCTCGTCCTGAAAGTACCGCTATATATACTGTATTTTGTTCTGCATCTTGCAAAACTATTTAGCCTTTAACAGCTGCTTAATTAATGCACAATGGCGACTATGAAACTGATATATCTCTGCATCATACTAATATCATCATATCCTACGCGGGAAGATAGGCCTCTGTAAAGAACCATATAACTCGATAATCAAGGTGGGATTGTGACATAGTAACGTTAGCTTAGGGGGGGGGGGGTGTTCTTGTCCCCCTTCACCCTCATTCTTAACTCCATTAGTTTGGAGATTTTAAGACCTTTCGTCCCATTTATTCGTCAGTATTAAGAACTTTCATGTCATTTAGGTGTCTTTTTTTTCCTCGAAGGAGGATCTAGGGGGTGTTTTTTGTTTTCTTTTGTAAGTTTGATGGAGATCTAGCAAGAAAGTTAAATAATACATAAATACATCTATTAATAGGCCAAATAATACTGTATACCCTACCCCACTTAACTCACAAAGCCACCTCATAACACCCGCTGGTTCATCACACTGTCAAGGCAGCCAGGATTTATGAGTAGCTCTTGAGTAATAATTAATAGGTTGTGTTCCTGTGATCAATATTACCACCACAGAAGCCAGCGGTATGGGAAGGTCACTCCAGTCCTCCCTACCATCTTCCCATTTTCTTATTTATATTCTCTTCCATTTTCTTATTTAAATTCACTCCCTTTCTTCCCCCATTTCGTTTCGTTCATTTTATGGTTTGTTTTTCTTCGATCAAGTCCTATGCCCTCCTTATTTCCCTATTATGTTGTGCTTCTTTCCTTTTCTCCCTCGTTATGTTATGTTTGTCTATTTATTTTCGGCTTATTTCCACCCCTCTTTCCCCATCCTCCTTTTTTGTCATTATCTTTCAATTTCCCCCTCACTTTTGTTTTGTATTATTTGTATATAGTGTAGCTCAGTTTCGATTTCGGCTTCTGTCTCCTTTTTATTTATTTGTTTTCATATTTTTGGTGTCAGTCTTTCTCGTATGTACAGTCTACGACAGAACTTGTTGTCATGGCCTAAGGCAATGTGTTAGTTCACTTATCTTTTAATAGATGTCCCTTTAATCGCTTCTAATACAAGGGGGCGGGGTTAGTATAGAGGTTGGAAGGAGGAGGAGTCAAACGTGTGTGTGTGTGTGTGTGTGTTCTAGAACAGCACTCAGAATAACTTTATTTTAACATAACACACAAGCTATATTATTAGACTAGCCCATGCCGGATCACAAATAAGTAACACACATCAGGTGTTGCGTTATTTATGGAATTTAATATACAGACAATCAAGTTTCTATCCTTCGAACTTCCAATTCCCCCCTCCTCCCCTTCTCTCTGCTGCCCTCCCCTATCTCCCCCCTTCTCTCTTTTTCTCTCCCCCTTCTCTCTCCTAACCGAATATATAATTTTCCTCATCATCGTGTTCAAAGCTGTCCATAAAAAAATCTTTGGTGTTTTAATAATACTGTTCTTTTTACCTCTACTGATTCTCAATTATTAACTCGTATTCTATTATTTACCTTATACAATGTGTTATAGAAAATAAATATATACAGTATGCTCCGTTGCAAAACCCTCAAAGTTGCCAACCTTTGTATCGTATAAATACGATAGAATATGACTCTTTTGTTATCTCGTATGTCTCTGTGACGTCACGATCTCTCCTACAGCACGACGTAGGACGAGTAGATCGTATATTATAAGATTGTAAATAAGTTAAGTTATAAAAGGCCTAATATGCTATTAAGCAATATTGCCATGGTCTTATGTAGTATATATGAATTTATCGTATATATTAATATAATTTATCGTATAGAGCAACCTAAATGCGGTACGATAATTTGGGCTCCTGGCGGTTTGCCAAGGCAGCAAGGTGTGCTTTTGAGGTACGCCAGAGCCTTCACGAACACCAACCAGTTAACATCTAAATTTTCCGCCCTCAGTTGATCGAGCTTTTGTGCCTGTAATCACAATACACATACAGCAATACACGCAGCTACACCATCACGACGCTCTCATCGACACCATGACTGACTGATAGATAAGCATATTATTCATGTCCATTCCCATGTAATCATTTATTCTTTCTTTAACTTGACTCGAGTCTTGGGACCGAAGTCTCGTTCCCCATTGTCCACCGCCATATTGGGTAAAACGTTCTCCCTTGCCTCATTGCCACGTGGAACTATTGGCGAGTTAATTCCTGGCTAATATTAACCCTTATAACCTTACCCTATACATACATTTATTATGTGAGACCTTTGGATATAAATTAGCTTGTTTCAGATTGAATTCAATTTAGATATAGAGTAGTTTCATTTAGATTGATTTTATTTGATTCATTATAGCTTAGTAATATTTAATTTCCATTGATAGTTTACCACATTGGTGCCCAGACCCGGGAATTAGCTACCAGTAAGGGATTTTAAGGCAATGAACAAGGGGACATATAACAGGATGCAGGAACAACTCTATGATAAACTGGCAAGGCTAGCCAAGCGATGGTTAGAGCCGGAATGCAGGGTCACATCGTTGTGCCTGCCTAAGTCCTGCATCCCACCCATCATCTTTCCCCAATAATTTTCTTTTCCGTTTCAGACTTCCTGTGACATATGACCTGACCTAACATTTTTCTTGTTCAATATGATCCATTAGTAGGTATTGCTATTTACTATTTTTCTCCATAACATAGAAGTCCGCCGGTTGGCGTCTCTTAGTTAGATTATTATTTGGCCGTTGTTTTTGTAACGTAACATTTAGATACATAGCCTATAGGCTCACATGCAAAATGGATAAAAACGATAAAGAGACACCGTCTAGTGGGGTGCTGATCAAAGCCCCTAAAAATCAAAGGGCGGGACTTCGGGGAGTATTAAATAGGCTAATTGTGGACTTAAACACTTTCATCACTACTGCTGAACTAGAGGAATTGGAGGCTAGATTAGATAACGTCCAGGCTACCCACGGTCGTATTACGGCTCTGAGTGAGGTGATTGTGGCTGACATGATAGAGGAGGAAGAGATAGTTACAGAGTGTGATAATTGCGCCCTCTATGACGAACCTGTCTTTAGAGCGAAGCGCCTATTACAGCGTGCTGTCGCAAGTAAGAAGGGAGGCGATAATGAGGCCCATAGAAGGGCTGACCCAAAACATACTGTACACCTCCCAAAGCTCAATCTTCCTACATTTGGGGGCAAGTTAACCGAGTGGTTAGCTTTCTGGGACGTATTTCGATCTACGGTTCATGAATCCTCTTTGGATAATGTCCGCAAGTTTCACTATCTGAAGGGACAAATGGAAGGAGAGGCCTTACATTTAATAGAGGGTTTTGCAGTAGTGGGTGGTAGTTATCTTGAAGCGGTACACTTTTATTAGAGTCCACATACGGGGATAGAGAGCAGTTGGGGCCCGCAGAACCACAGTATAAGGTTGATGAGTTGACAAACTTCAGGGCAAATATGGAGTGCCATACTCGATCGCTAGACACCCTAGGGCTTACCACGCAGGAAATGATAGTCATTATCTTGCGTCAGAAGCTTCCTATGGCAATACTTGATAAGGTAAGATCATTTGAGCTGGGGGAATTCAAAACTTAGTTCAGTAAGGAGATCAATAATCTACAGTTGAACAAAGGGAGAATGTATGTGTCGGGAGGGAGTGAGAATGTGGAGAAGAGGGGAACAATAAGCATGACAGTGGGGACTAAAGTAAAGAAAGAGGGTGCGTATAAGAAACCTGCTCAGATTCTATGTAAGCTATGTAACAACAAACATAAATGGAGTTTCTGCGTAAAATACCCAAAAAATGAGACAAAACTAGCACAGGTGAAAAGATTGAAGCTATGTGTAGGTTGTCTAAGTGGGGAACATGGTAAGCAGGGACAATGTACTGCTACATACTTAAGGCCCTGTCGCCACTGCAAAGGACATCACTTTGATAAGTTGTGTCCTACAGCAGATAAAGTCAAAGACGTCAATACAGAGGGTACTACAACTGTGACACTAGGTAGCACGCAAGACACCACTATATTGCCCACAATACAGATTACCATGGAAGGTAATGACAGTAACCAAGTTTGTCGGGTACTTCTAGATCAAGGGTCTCAACGTTCCTTTATAAAAAGGTCCGTACTAGTGGGACTGAAGCACCGAATCGTAGGGGCTGAGACTCTTCGATTACAGGGCTTCACAGGGGTTACTGATAAACAAGACTACGAGATAGCGGAGATTTCATATTTCTATCGTAAAAACCGGTACTTTATGACTTGTATCGTAGTAGACACCCTACCAGAATATGTATCTGTGGGTGTGAAGAAGGTGGAACACGCATTACGTAGCAAAGGGTTTAACTTGTCAGATCCCATGGGAAATCAGAGTGAGGTGCATGTTCTACTTGGTGTGGATCATTATTATGAAGTAGTATACCCTGGATTTAAAAAGATGTGTGGTGTAATTTTAATCCCCACTAAATTTGGATACTGCATGAGCGGAAAGGTGCATACTACACAGTCAAAGGTCCTGGTCGACACGGTCTCGATATATAGAGTCAATGTAACTGCGGCAGAGGAGTTGGGAAGGGAGGATTCCCAACCTAGTGACCCTAAGATGGCTGCCGAGTTCGACCTGGAACGACTGTGGAGATTGGATCACATAGGTATTAATCCTATGGAGACTGATTATGACTCGGAAGTTGCGCTACAAAGGTTTGACGAGTCTGTGTGCTACTGTGCCTCAGACAAGCAATATAAAGTTAGTTTACCCTGGAAGAACAGTGAGATAAGCCTGCCTACCAACTATGGTTTGGCATTAGGTTGCTTGCGCGCATTGCAGCGGAAATTGTCTAACGAACCGAGCACGTGCCAGGCGTATGACGATGTATTTCGGAGTTATGAGGATTGGGGCTTTATAGAGAGAGTCGATGTCAAGGAACCGTGGAAGAAGGGTAGGGTTCACTATCTGGCCCATCATGGGGTAAAGAAAGACAGCGTCACCACACCAATACGGGTGGTGTATGACTGTTCTGCCCACCAAGGACAACAACCCAGTCTAAATGACTGCCTGTTGACAGGTCCGTCCATGGTGTCGGACCTGTCCCAACATCTATTGCGGTTTAGGCTGGGGAAGTACGCCTATACCATTGACATCGAGAAAGCATTCTTGATGGTCAAGCTAAAGGAGGAAGATAGAGATGTTACCCGCTTTCTTTGGTTCGGCGACATTAGCGACTCTGAAAGTCCCATCATAATATACCGTTTTCGGGTTGTACTCTTTGGGGCCACTTGCTCGCAGTTTTTGTTAAATGCCACAATCAGAAAACATCTAGCTGACACTCATGAGGACACAAGTAAACTATCTCGCGGATTATACATTGACAATTTGCAGGGTACTAGCGATAGTCAAAATGATTTGTTATATGCATACTGGCAAGCACGCAGATTGTTTGCGGATGCACATCTATTTCTCCGCGAGTGGGTTACTAATAGTGAAGATCTTCAGAGTTTAATACAGGTGGATGGTACGGCATCTCTTAACCAGGAAAAGTCCAGAAATTTGGGGATGATCTGGCAACCTAAACATGACATACTAACTTTTCAAACAAGGTCTTTTGCTCAGCAGACAGGAGCGCACACCAAAAGAAGTCTGTTGAGCAAAGTTGCGCAATTTTTTGATCCTTTGGGTCTAGCATTACCCGTTACCATAAGAGCTAGGATTCTAATGCAGGAAGTTTGGAGACGTAAGATAGGATGGGATGACAGTTTGCCCGAGGACCTGAATGACCAAGGGACATTGTTGTTGAATGAATATGCCATCCTATGTACTAAACCTATACCTCGTAAAGTGGCGGCGTTCGGTGACGTTACGTTACACACGTTTTGCGATGCTAGCGCCACGGCATACGGGGTAGCCATATATGTCGTTACTTCATTTGGGGCACATTTAGTTACAGCCCGGGCCAAGGTAGCCCCGGTTAAAAAGGTAACTATCCCTAAAATGGAATTGACTGCCATGCTGCTATTAGCACGTCTGGTGCAACATGTACGCGCAGCATACGAGAGCGAATTAAATATTGAAATCGTTCATGTATGGTGCGATAGTCAGGTCGCACTCAACTGGATACATAGCAAGAAGTCTCTGCCAGTTTATGTGCGGAATAGGGTAGATGAGATTAGAGCCCTTTTGCCAGATGTTGCTTATCATTATGTAAATACAAAAGAAAACCCTAGTGATCTCATAACTAGGGGTATAACGGCTAGCCAGTTAATGAAGTCCGAATTGTGGTGGCATGGTCCAAAGTGGCTGCTCCATGAAAGTGAATGGACGATATGGCATGCTGTTGATGAGGGACTTCTGCCACTGGAAACAGTGGCAGTTACAGCCCAACCAAATGAGCCACCGGGTCCTATCATGAAGTGGGCAAGATTCGGTGACTATAATAAACTAGTCAGAGTTGTAGCTTGGGTGTTGCGATATGTATCCAATCTCAAGCTTAAAGTAACGGGCCAACTCTGCAACAGGGGTCACAACATTGATGCTCGTGAATTTAAAGCAGCTGAAGTAACTTTGATCAAATGGGTTCAAATAGAAACCTTTTCCAATGAATTAGAATCCTTGAAAGGCTCGAATACGACATTAATGCCTAATATAGTGCGTCAACTAAGGTTGCACCTAGACAATGGCCTCATCAGGTGTGAGGGTCGCCTGAAGTGGTCGGGTGTACCAGACGGCACAAACCGACCTATACTTATGCCAACAAGACATCACGTTACTGATCTATTGATCATACGTGCACATAGGGAAGTAAAACACTACGGGGTATGTCATATTATATCAAATTTACGTCTCACATGGTGGATACCCAGAGTTCGACAAGTAGCTCGACGCGTTGTGAGAAAGTGTGTAATATGCCAGAGACTAAAGGGTAAACCATATGCAACTGGACCAGCACCACCTCTACCTGAATGCCGTGTAAAGCACGTAGAACCTTTCCAAGCGGTAGGATTAGATTACACAGGGGCATTGAAGACGAGGGAGCATGAGAAGGTTTATATATTATTGTTTACCTGTGCGACGTCTCGAGCGGTACACCTAGAACTATGTGATAATATGTCTAGCGAAGAATTTATGCTGGCGTTCAGACGGTTTTGTGCCCGTCGTTCATTCCCTCAACTCATTCTTAGCGACAATGCTCCCACTTATGTCCAAGCATCAAAATATCTAAAGGATATGAGTAGTGATCCTACTATCATCACTTTTTTGGGAGAGAAGAAGTGCGAATGGAGGTTCATTCCAGTTAAGGCACCTTGGTTTGGTGGAATGTGGGAACGGTGTGTCGGCATAGTAAAGTCAGGACTCAGAGCGGTTGTAGGACGTGCTCTATTAAAGAAGAGTGAGTTGACGACAGTCCTCACAGAGATAGAGGCAGTCGTGAATGATCGCCCGCTTACATATGTGTACACCGACCTGCAAGAACCACTACCATTAACGCCAGCTCACTTGCTATATGGAAAACCATTGACTGCGTTTCCATCTGATTTTCAGTCCATAGTAGAGTTAGAGGATCTCTTGTTGTACTCTGAGGTAGCGGTGTCTAAGAGATACCAGTATATAACCAGGATAATCGAGGATTTTAGGAAACGGTGGATTAGTGAATATCTGCTAGCGTTGAGGGAAAGGAGTGTTACTCCCTCTGGTAGACCAACGGCACCTACAGTTGGCGAAGTTGTTTTAATTAAAGAAGATAGTCCTCGTTTATACTGGAAATTAGGCTGCGTATTGGAGGTATACAAGGGGGCAGACTCTGTAGAGCGGGTGGCGCTATTGAAGACAGCCACTGGAACTACTGTTCGTCCTATCGCACGTTTGTACGCTTTGGAGCTCGATTCCGCATTGCAATCTGAGGCTCCACCTGTTATTGCTGGGTCCGAGGATTCTCAAAGGAACGACTCACCTCTTACTGATGGTGATCATTCTCGGACCGGGACGCGTCCCAGACGCGCTGCTGCTGGCGCCGTCGACTTGTGGCGTCAGAAGATAGCCTCTGGGCAACTTTAGGTTTAAGGTGGGGTTCAGGTCTTTTTTGTGGGGGAGTGTATCGTATAAATACGATAGAATATGACTCTTTTGTGATCTCGTATGTCTCTGTGACGTCACGATCTCTCCTACAGCACGACGTAGGACGAGTAGATCGTATATTATAAGATTGTAAATAAGTTAAGTTATAAAAGGCCTAATATGCTATTAAGCAATATTGCCATGGTCTTATGTAGTATATATGAATTTATCGTATATATTAATATAATTTATCGTATAGAGCAACCTAAATGCGGTACGATAATTTGGGCTCCTGGCGGTTTGCCAAGGCAGCAAGGTGTGCTTTTGAGGTACGCCAGAGCCTTCACGAACACCAACCAGTTAACATCTAAATTTTCCGCCCTCAGCTGATTGAGCTTTTGTGCCTGTAATCACAATACACATACAGCAATACACGCAGCTACACCATCACGACGCTCTCATCGACACCATGACTGACTGATAGATAAGCATATTATTCATGTCCATTCCCATGTAATAATTTATTCTTTCTTTAACTTGACTCGAGTCTTGGGACCGAAGTCTCGTTCCCCATTGTCCACCGCCATATTGGGTAAAACGTTCTCCCTTGCCTCATTGCCACGTGGAACTATTGGTGAGTTAATTCCTGGCTAATATTAACCCTTATAACCTTACCCTATATATACATTTATTATGTGAGATCTTTGGATATAAATTAGCTTGTTTCAGATTGAATTCAATTTAGATATAGAATAGTTTCATTTAGATTGATTTTATTTGAGTCATTATAGCTTAGTAATATTTAATTTCCATTGATAGTTTACCACACTTGGCGTCCTGGTTAGTGTAAACAATCGTATAAATATATAAGTAATTGAAACGGGATGTTACAATCCACGCATCAAGACAAGTTGGATGACATTGTAATCTAGCTTTGACCAAATTATAACCAAATATATATATCATAAAGACAATATAATATCGGCCCAGTTAGAGAAAACACTTTAGATGAGCCGAAACGATTTTTTTTTTTTTTAATAAAAACAAATGTTCATATTAGAGTAAAACAAAAATTCTTCCATACCACTATTCACAGCACTGTGGTTGACCAATTCATAATCTACCTTAACATGTTGTTGTTGTTGTTGTTGTTCCCCAAGCTGCCTGGCCGAACAGCCCCAAGGCCAAGGCCATAACCGAGCGCCCCCACAGAACCCTCCCTGCCGACCATAATAAAGCCTGGGTGACCGAAGCCACTCCATGGCGGGGAGCTAAGGAGGGTGCGGCAACGCCCGGGAAACCAAAGACCCACCCAGGGCCCTGTGCCCCTCAGCAATTATGAAGAGAGAGTTGAGGAGCAAAGGAAAAATGTGACGCTCTGGCTTCCAATCTTGGTAGATTGGGAGGTCAATCCACGGAAGAGGCCCCGTCACTTGAGATCTAGAAATATATAAGTAAAAGGAACAGTCAGAGTAAGCTATGGGTATGGCAGAGATCGCTCAGTTCTCACTCTGATAGACCAGCCCATCACCACATGACTAGAACCCAATCCTCTCAGCATCAGCTAGGAAAGGCCCTAGAAAGCCGCCTTTGGCGGGGGGATAGCTCCCCTATTTCAAGCCCTTTCGGGGTTGGGCATCCGCCTACCTTAACATGTCATATTACATATTACCTTAACATGTAATATGACACGCTATGATTATTGCATTATACTTTTCTCAGTGGATTCTTAATTACTAGCTTAATTACTGTGGCTTCCCATTATCAGTAAACAGTTCGGCGTTACCCATTGTAATGATTTACTATAAAGTAAGTCATCAAATTGAACAATTAACGATAATCCAAGCAATCTTGTTATGTTGTTTTAAAGTTGATATACTGTAAATTGTTTAGGCTTTTATATTTTTACTTCGTATTGTTTAAATTATCGTACAAACATAATTAAAGGTATACTATAGCTCTGTGTATGTTACCTTGAATTTAAATTAATATGTATTATTTCACCATCATTATGTTACGGTGAACATTGGAAACACATACACATTATATAATACATATAAAGGGATCTTAAATGTAAACATTTACAATTTATATTTATGAAATCAATATGATCTCCACCCACAAGCTGCATCAACTACCTCCTGTATTCTCGTTGGAGCTGATTTAAACATTGTCCAACTTATATTAGGGCGGCGACGGATTCCCCCCCCCCCCCTGCCCCCCCCCCCTGCCCTCCCTCCCCCCCCCTGCCCCCCCCCCTGCCCCCCCCCCCCCCCCCCTGCCCCCCCCCCCCCCCCCCCTGCCCCCCCCCCCCCCCCCCCCCCCCCCCCCGATCCCACTCCTCCCGCCCTTTCCAATCCTAACCTGAACCACATTCCACTCCATGACATGATGGCCCACAAATTCTCTATTGGGTTCATGTCACACCCTTGTGGACCAGCTAAACCCCGGAAGGGGTCAGGTCAGGTGAAGGTATTGAAGGATAAGCCTTCACAACGGCACCTCGTAGCTACTTTCTACTTTTCCTATTTTCTGAAGAGTGTAGAGAGGGGAGAAGGGGTGTTGGAGAGAGACGAAGTTGTTATAGTGGCTTTGTTATGTGTGTTATTAGTCTGAATACGTCGTAAGGCTCAGGATGGCCATGACACGCACTGAAGACAGCAGCATCTCCTCAATAATGCTAATACCTTTTTCTAGGTTTTTTTTTTTTTTTTTTTTTTTTTTTTTCCTATATTCCAACTTACTTCTCTCGGGCATAGGCTGAGAGCCTTAACATTCACCGCTTTACAATGAACAGTGAAGCCCGTGAGGTCTTGTTCCAGTCTAGGGAGTGAGACATGTGAAGCACGTCGAGTACAACGAGCACCTGCCATCTTGCCTTCACATGAGGCACGGTGCTCACTCATGGCCCGAAACGACCCCATCTCTGAAGCCACCTCGTTCCCGTGCTTCACTGTCTCACTCCCTACACTCGGACTCCCACACTTACACACACACAACGCCACCTGTTGAGCAGATAACTCACCAGGCATTGCACCCCTATAGCATATTTTGAATATGGGAATATTCATACAGTGCTATTTAATCAGGGAACAATGAGGGTATTTTATTGACGTTTCGGTGGGCTTGTGGTAATGCACTGATACTAGGTACAGCACAAATTCCATCCCAATAATATCTTCCCATTGATACATCGGGATTTGAACCCGGGACCTTTGGATTACCAGGCCAGTGGCAAGACCACTCCACCACACCTCACCAGTTTGCCTGGACCAGTGTGTGTGTGTGTGTGCTTGTGTGTGTATGTGTGTGTGTGTGTGTGTGTGTGTGTGTGTGTGTGTGTGTGTGTGTTTTATGTTATCATGTGTGAGTGATTTGTGCCCATTACGTTGTATGTGATCATGTGTGTGATGTGCGTTTTATGTTATTGGGTGTGAGTGTGTGTGTGTCTGTTTTGTATCCTGTGTTAGTGTTGGTGTGGGTGGGTTGGTGCTTGAATGTGATGGACAGAGGAGAGAGGTTGAAGCGCCGTCTCCTCAAACATTACAAATTGTGGAGGTCACAAGTATGTGTATTATCCAACTTATTCCTTAAGCCAACACAAATAACGTAAATCCTGAGTGTTATTGTTACACTTAATATATATATAAACAAATATAGACGTGTTCTTCGGGAATCGTAGCTTAATTAGGAATAGGATATCTAGCGAGGCAGCGATTAACAGGTGTTGTTCGCTACCTCGCTAGTTATCCTATTGCTAATCAATATATATGTGTTACTTTTGTCATCCCTAACATTTATTATTTATTTCATAAGTCGTAGGCGTGTGCATAAACCTTTAACCGTCTTGGTGGTGTAATGGTTAAGGTGTCTAAAAATCTGTGTGTGATAACCCAGGTTTGAATCCCGGTGGATCACATACATGCTTTCATTAATTCCATTGGAGGCGTTTGGTGGTGTGGTGAAATTAATACAAAATAGATTATGTATATGTAAATTCAAAACAATCGCATAGTATTTATTATTCTGCGTATTTTAGAAGGTATCTTTTATGTCCTTGAGAGAGAGAGAGAGAGAGAGAGAGAGAGAGAGAGAGAGAGAGAGAGAGAGAGAGAGAGAGAGAGAGAGAGAGAGAGAGAGAGAGAGAGAGAGAGAGAGAGAGAGAGAGAGAGAGAGAGAGAGAGTGGTGGGAGGGACGGAGGGAGGAAGCGGGTGAAGAAGGAGAGTTGGGGTGAAAGGGAGAGGGGGAGGAGGGGGGAATGGAAAGTGCGAAGGATAGAAACTTGATTGTCTGTGTATTAAATTCCATAAATAACGCAACACCTAATGTGTGTTACTTATTTGTGATCCAGCATGGGCTAATTTTATAATATAGCCTGTGTGTTATGTTAAAATAAACTTATTCTGCGTGCCGTTCTCGAACACACACACACACACACACACACACACACACACACACACACGTTTGACTCCTCCTCCTTCGAACCTCTATATTAACCCCGCCCCGTTTTATTAGAAGCGATTAAAGTGCCATCCATTAAAAGGTGAGTGAACTAACACATTGCCTCAGGCCAAGACAGCAGTTCTGTCGTAGACTGTACAGTATATTATAGTCGGAAAGTAATTAGTTATATGCAGTTGAATAATGATATGATTGTAAATATTATATATATTATCCACTAGAGTACGAATATGGTATAATATCAAGTCTCTCTCTCTCTCTCCCTCTCTCTCTCTCTCTCTCTCTCTCTCTCTCTCTCTCTCTCTCTCTCTCTCTCTCTCTCTCTCTCTCTCTCTCTCTCTCTCTCTCTCTCAACATACCCTTGACACAGACATATGATATATACAGTATAATACCTATATACAAACAGCTGTTACAAAAGTACACAGAGCGTTATGGGCCCCTGTGTCACATCAATATCAAGATATAATGACATAATCAATCCCATAGACCTTCACACACACATAGAGGCGGCCACACCCTCCTTTAAGTAGAAAGTGTCACGTTAATCACTATTATTCTTTTTGATATTACTCATTCAGCACCGGTGACATCCTTTTCATTATATTCTGGCAACTATTAGATGATTGTATTCAGCTTAGGAAGCATGTCTACCCACTAAAAAGGCTCCAGGCTATCTCAATTCATCCTTTTAGCTACAATATATCCTTCCTGAGCTTCCCCAAATCGTTTAAATGTAGCTGAAATCCAATAAAGAAAACGTTAACGGTACAGAAGGGGTTACTGTTAAATAACTTAGCTATGATTATTCTTAACATGGCTAGCCTATGAATGTTTAGTATGCTGGAGTATTGAAGGGGGGATGATTCACTTTTTAGTCGATTTTTTCATGTCATATTTGTTTTCTATTTTCCTCCCTAGACCTCCATCAGACTTGAAAAACACATCCATCAGATCCTCCTCTATCAAAAAATGTACACATTTATCTTGAAGGAGAGTCTTGGGCGGGTGTTTTTAGTAAGCTTGATGGAGGTCTAGGGAGGAAACTAAAATAATAATACAAACATATATAAATGAGCCAATAAATATGCCTATACCCCCTTAAATCAGTCTTTGTACGTATTTGCTTAACCCCTTTTGTATCAAAGACGTTTTTAATATTTCATTGTAGCTATATTTAGACGATTTTGTGCAGCTTAGGAAAAATATGTGGTAGTTAAAAGGGTTGATCGAGGAAATTTGAAGCCTGATAATTTCTATAGATCCTTCCTAAATTGAATACAATCGATTAATAGTAGCCAAAATTAATTTAAAATTATGTTGATGGTACAGAAAGGGTTAAACTCAGATATAACTCGCCATATTGTTTGTATATATAAGTGTATTACTTGTATGTTAAACTCATCCAACACATATGTTTGTTCTTGGTTGTAATATATAAATAACACCTTATAAACCTTAACCGTGGACTCTGTTCTAGTTTTTAGTTTCCCAGTTAATATTAATATGCATCGCAGCCCTGAGAGGATATCTCACGTGCTGTAAGTAGTCTGTAATAATTGCCAGGTACACCTTACCTCTTAAGGGGGGGGGGGGGTATTTATTTGCTTATTATTTATCATATTATATATGTTTTTTGTTTCCTCTTCTTTTAGTTTCCTCCCTAGACCTCCATCAAGCTTAACGATTCCTCCTAAATTACTGGCTCACTATAGTGTTTGTACTTCTTTGTACTTCCATTAGTTTTGAGATTTCAAGACGTGATGGAGGTCTAGGGAGGAAACTAAAAACATAATAAATATATAAGTAAGTATATAAATAAACCCTACCCCGTTATAAGAGGTACCCGCATGTCCCGTTAATCACAATAGAACCCTCATCTCATCTTGTACCCAGTTTAATATTATAATTACGTGGGGGTTCCGTTTAATATCAATAAAATTACTTGGTGATAGGAGTATATGTAACACTTTCAGTATTATGAAACCTTCGTAAATTTTGTTCTGGTTACCATTAGACGATGTATTCAGTTAAAGAAAGACCTTGAGAAATAAGAGGAAACATACAATATATAACTTACATAACACTCTAACTTAAAAGTATTTCTGGTTGAGCCAGAGAAAATCTTGTTGCTTACAATACCTATAAGACCCATTATTTCCCTCTATCCACCCGTCGCAATCCTCCACCAGACTATCATTTACACTTCAACAATACACAAATCAACCCTTCATCTTCTCTCAATATTCTTGGTGTATCTTTTTCATCCAACTTTTCTTGGAAATATCATATTACCACTCTTGCTAAAACAGCTGCCCACAAGTTAGGTGTGCTCAACCGTCTCTGTGGTTCCTCACCCACGGACAGCCTCTTGCTCTGTATAGGGGCGCAGTGTGCCCATGTATTGAGTATTGTTCGCATGTGTGGGGAGGTTCCACATATACTGCACACCTCGAAAGAGTAGAGTCAAAAGCATTTTGCTTCAACAACTCGCTTCCTCTTACTAGTTCCCTAAAATATCTTTCTACATTACGAAGTGTTGCATCTCTTTCACTCTTCTATTGCTATTACAATAATCAGAGTTCATCAGAGCTCTCTTAGTGCATACCCTCTCCCTTGCGGCGAGTGTGAGGCACCTTCCTTTCAACACAGTTCCACTCCTATTCTGTCCAACTCTTCACTCCAAAAAATTGCAATTTTTCTGTCTTTCTTCTACTCAAGACGGGAAAACTGGACCTCTCCCTCAATCAATATATCCTTCATCCTATGACTTGGACTGTTTTAAACTTCGTGTGACCTGACTGTTTTACTCCAGCGTACCTTGAATTTGGCTCTCTGTCACTCCTTTGGCTTTGGGGGAGACACTCTTTACAGGCAGTCTGCCTTTTATCTCCTTCATACACATAGGAAACATAATATCTGTCCCATCCCTGCTCACTATTCACCTTCTTTTGGCCTTCCTGAGGGTTACCTGCACATCACTCTGACCTCTTTCAACGTCACCCTCCCTCATTCACCTCAAGGATATAAGTGTTCTCTATACAACCGTGTATGACCAGTTAGTAAATATGAAAACACAGTATTTTATCCGATTGTCTCCTTATGTACAGTTGCCCTCATAAGTTATGTTCCTCTCAGTGATCTTATGCATACAAATATAATTCGCATGATTCAATTGTGATTGTAGTTTCGTGTGCAGTGGATAACTCGTCTGATTAGTCAATTAGTCATTCATACTATTTTTCTTTCATACATAAGATCACGACGAGGAACTGAACTTATATGGGAAATTAGTTAGTTGGTTAGTTAAAATAGGATTTCAGCGGCTATCAACTCTTCTGGATTATTAGGCCAGCACACTGTAAGTCCAGAATAGCGTCAGGACTGGAGCCCTTTTTCGAAAGCTCCAGTCCCTTGTGGGAAATATTTCCTACATATATTTATATAATATATTTTATATTTATTGAGAGGGAGTTTCGTTGTTTCATACAAATAATTTCGAGCCACCTGTAACTAGTTATCGCCACACACTCAACAGATGGCGTTAACTATATGTAAATGTTAGTGTATACAGTACATAATGGCATTTAGCACATTAAGAATGGGTAAAATATATCCTTTATATTAATTTGGTTCTTAAGATATTGTACATTCATTATTTATCTAATAATTGATATATAGATAAGCACATTACTATTCGTCCATGAGTACTATGACAGGTACTACTTTATTGTATTGTTCCGCCATCACCAACAAAGCCGGCTGAGGATAATCAGTTAATAAGTCAGTTCGTTATAGACTAGTGAGGTGAACAGTCATATATATCTCAATCATATTTAACCATATCCTAAGACATTTACAGTGAAATTACTTACTTCGCATGATCTCGATATAGCATAATACTATCGGCTAATATATATTACATTACAAAATAATAGCTCATACAGGGGACTGGAGTTCTCGAAAAGGGGCTCGAGTCAGTCCTGACTCTATTCTTTATTTATAGTATGCTGTAAGGGTTGATAACCTCTGAAGTCCTATTTCAACTAATTAAAACTCATACTAACATACAGATGACAACAGCTAACCATCAAAAAGGATCGTTACCTATACACAAAATATAATAAGTATTCATATAATACAACTGGCCAGTAGGTAGGCTAGAGTTACTAATAGGTGGCGTTATGTAGGCTTACCACAACACACACACACACACACACACACGTAATTTCCCATTTAATGATAACTCTTTATTTACCATGTTTTTATTTATTTTCCAGGAATATAGTTTTTATTGCTGTTTTTCATGGTTTGAGTGGAGGGTTTGCAATAACTTACCCATTATCCATCAATCTGAAGATACGGCGTCAAATGGCGGTAAATTGCGCTTTTACAGTAGGTGAAGGAAAATCCTCCCCCTCCCCCCCCCCCCCCCCCCCACCCCTCCCCCCCTCCTTTGACTAATTGTCATCCTCATATATGCTGATCTGTAACAGGGCAAAAACAGGTTGCCGATTCTTTGTTTTGGTAAGTAACGACTATGGCGGGTGAGTCATGCTCGCGCCATTTATTGAGTGAATCGCGTGCTGCGTTACAAAACAAGAAGGAGGTCAAGTCGACGGAATGCTATGTATACAATTGGGAATTTGATTATATTCGGTGCTATTTTTCGGTGAAATCGGTTTCTTTCAGGTTGTCGATAATGAAATTTCTCCATGCGGACTATAATGAACAAAATATGGCGAGTCTATTGGTCCCTATTTTCCCTAATAAATTGTTTCTAATAGCGCTGCAGTAGTGTTGTTTAATATTATCAGTTTATAAGTGTTCACATCGGCAATAATGTTTGCAGTGACTACAACCATTGATGGGTTAACTGCACCACTACTACTCCTCGATTACGGGATTCCTGTCTTAGGTAATTATTTGTTGTTGATCTTACCTTACTCAAGGGACCCTACAGATGCGCGGAAAAGGGATACTTTTCTTATTTTGTCAATTTCATTGTCACCCCCCTATACAATTTTCAGAGTTAAGTCCTAGTTTTGTCCAGCCAGTCCAGTCGACTCAGTCCAGTCCACAACACTTTGTTTACATGCTAGGCTCCTCTCAGAAGTTCCCGAATGTTCATTAGCCAATGAGAGTCGAGCTTCACCTAGTGATTTATTTTCCCAACAAATTATTATTATCTTTTACAATTCTCTCTTCCAGTGTTTTACATACTGTCTGAATTTATTACTTTCTAATTTTTCTACATTTAGTTTTTGGGATATCGATTTGTAACAATACATTTTAACTTGTACCCACAATGCACTTCGCCTGTGAAGTGTGACGTCAGTTTCAAACACAACCTCCTGGAAGGCCTCATGCCAGGTTAGTTTTCCTCACATTTAGGGGTATTTTTGGCGGTATTTCTCGAGTATGGCTATTTTTCTTCAATATATAACCGTAAGTAGACCCTTAGGGCTTGCATTACAGGGTCTTTTCCATGTCAAAAAGGCCAATTTCGCCCATTATATAGGGACATATCCTCAGGCCCTTCCCCCCCCCCCCACACTCACGTATAGTAATGCTTTGTAAGTGTGTATTTTCTATTTAGAAAGTAAGGAAAGCCCTATTTATTAGCATTTGTATTATTAATTGTAATTCCGATACCTCAACAATCTAGGGGAGAGTTTGGGAATGCAGGGTTTCGGGTGGGGTAAAAATAGGGGTATTGTGGACAGTGGGAGTAGCCTAACTCTAAAAATGTAATAAATACAATTGAAAAAAACCCAAAATGTTGAAATCCAAGGCAAGTTTTGGCCAATTTTCAGAGTCCAAAAAGGGCAAAACCCATAATACTAGGTTAGGTTAGGTTAGGCTAATGTTAACCCCATAATACTAGGTTAGGTTAGGTTAGGTTATTTTGTTAGGTTAATGACAACACTTGGCTCGGATTTAATGGATTTAGCGGGGGTGTGGGGGCGGCAGCCCCCACGCATAACACTAGGTTAGGTTAGGTTAGGTTAGGTTAGGTTAGGTTAGGCTAGGCTAATGTTAACCCCATAATACTAGGTTATTTGGTTAGGTTAATGACAAAACTTGGCTCGGATTTCATGGATTTAGCGGGGAGGGTGGGGGCGGCAGCCCCCACCCATAATACTAGGTTAGGTTAGGTTAATGTTAGGTTAATGTTAACCCCATAATACTAGGTTAGGTTATTTGGTTAGGTTAATGACAAAACTTGGCTCTGATTTCATGGATTTAGCGGGGGGGTGGGGGCGGCAGCCCCCACCCATAATACTAGGTTAGGTTAGGTTAGGTTAGGTTAGGCTAATGTTAACCCCATAATACTAGGTTAGGTTATTTGGTTAGGTTAATGACAAAACTTGGCTCGGATTTCATGGATTTAGCGGGGGTGTGGGGGCGGCAGCCCCCACCCATAATACTAGGTTAGGTTAGGCTAATGTTAACCACATCCTTACTGAGTTTTTCAACAGTGAAAAACAAGAAAACCCCAGCCAACTTTCAAAATGAAGTTACTGTGATTTTGGACTCTGAAAATTCGATAAACACCAACCAAGTTTGGTCAACACTTTGGGGTTTTCTTCAGCTGAAAAAGGGTGAAATCCGAGCCAATTTTGTTTTCCAATTTTGCCCTTTTTGGACTCTGAAAATTGGCCAAATCCGAGCCAACTTTTGCCAAAACTTGGCTCGGATTTCAACATTTTGGTGTTTTTTCAATTGTATTTATTACATTTTTAGAGTTATTCCCATAATACCCCTATTTTTACCCCACCCAAAACCCCGCATTCCCAAACTCTCCCCTAGATTGTTGAGGTATCGGAATTACAATTAATAATACAAATGCTAATAAATTGGGCTTTCCTCACTTTCCAAATAGAAAATACACACTTACAAAGCATTAACATACACAAATAAAATAAATTAAACATAAAATAGCAGGAGTAGTAGTTATGCAGAATTACCCCATTGATTCCTATTAAGGTTATGTTTTTTTTGTTTTTTGTTTTTTGTTTTTTTTTCCAACTCTCGGGCATAGGCTGAGAGCCTGGACATTCACTGCTTTACAATGAACAGTGAAGCCCGTGAGGTCTTGTTCCAGTCTAGGGAGTGAGACATGTGAAGCACGTAGAGTACAACGAGCACCTGCCATCTTGCCTTCACATGAGGCACGGTGCTCACTCATGGTCCGAAGCGACCCTATCTCTGAAGCCACCTCGTTCACGTGCTTCACTGTCTCACCCCTACACTCGGACTCTCACTCTTACACACACACACAACGCCATCTGTTGAACTATTATGGTAGTTAAGAGTATTACTGAATAAGATGGTCACAAATTATTTTGCAATATTTGAAGACAAATATGGAATGAGTTGTGTTTCCGGGCGTACGTTGTGTAAACACGTAAGTTGATGTCAAACAGTGGGGGCGGGGGTGTGGGGGCGGCAGCCCCCACCCATAATACTAGGATAGCTTAGGTAATGTTGTTAGGTTAGGCTAATGTCCTTTCAAAGGGGTATAGTAAACACTAGGATATATTATCCGGTCAGAGGTAGGTGATATGCAAGATAACACAACTCTTGCCTCTTATTTTAACTTACGTTCGCCGCCACACTCATGTTATTCTTGTGAACCTCTCGCTACCACTCTTGATAATCTTCAAGGACGCTACATCCACCCTATTAGAAACAAATTATTAGGGAAAATAGGGACCGATAGACTCGCCATATTTTTCTCATGATATTCCGCATGGAAGAATTTCGTTATCGACACTTGAAAAAACCCTATTACACCGAAAAATAACACAACAATAATAAGTCCCGACCGTAAACAAAGCATTGCGCACAATGAATCCTTCGACTTGACCTCCTTCTTCTTCTTGTTTTGAAAGATGCGGTGTGTGCGATTCACCCAATAAATGGCGTGAGAGTTACTCACAAAAACGAAATACCGGCAACCTGTGTTTGCCCCCTTACAGATCTACGTATATGAGGATGACAATAAATCAAGGGTGGGGGGAGGTGAGGGGGGCAACGCCTCCCCTCAACCCATCGTGTATCCAATGTACCCCACAATTTCCCTTACCTACTGTAAAAGCGCGATTCACCCAATAAATGGCGCAATTTGACGCTGTATCTTCAGATTGATAGATAATGGGTAAGTCTATGCAAATCCTCCACTCAAACCATGCAAAACAAATATTAAACACTAAATTCCTTGAAAAAAAAAAAACCATGGTAAATAATGCCGATGTAGTCTTGTTGAACGTTACCCCAATCGTTGCATAAGTAAGGACGTGTGTCCCATAATACGGTGTTTTTGTGCACTGCTACCCAACCAGCGGGGGTGTGGGGGCGTTAGCCCCCACC
Organism: Paralithodes platypus; assembly: GCA_032716605.1. Taxonomy (NCBI): domain Eukaryota; kingdom Metazoa; phylum Arthropoda; class Malacostraca; order Decapoda; family Lithodidae; genus Paralithodes; species Paralithodes platypus. Next base: position 41,046,812 of record CM064573.1, on the reverse strand, counting down.
CATGATACTAGGATAGGTTAGGTAAGGTTGTTAGGTTAGGCTAATGTCTTCGCAAAGTTTACTCGATTTTTATAACATAGGCTATTACTCACTCCACCCAAACTGGATTTCTACCGTTAGCAGTTGTATCCAACCAGCGGGGGTGTGGGGGCGGCAACTCCCACCCAGAATACTAGGATAGGTTAGGTAAGGTTGTTAGGTTAGGCTAATGTGTCCTCAAAGTTTACTATTTTTATAACATGGGCGGCGTCAAAACTGCCATGGGACCAGTAAGGGTTTGTGTTGTATCCCACGTACTAGGTACTACGGACACATTGTAGTTCTTAAGTGAGGATTAGGCTTGTATCCAATGTACTAGGTGTATGTTACTGGATATTTATGATTTAAAAAATTGCTATGTTTTCGATAAATCTTGTTATATGGGTTTGCAACTTGGGAAAATATAAGCCGATTACCGATATTTGGTTAGTCTTTTTCGACTCTTAAAAACACGCAAAATCCGAGCCAAGTTTGGCCAAGACTTGGCTCGTGTTTTCCATAAATCGGGTTTTAGGGTTTTGCTATTTCGAGAAACCTGAGCCTATTTTATAAATTAGGTTACTGTAATTTTTTACTCTTAAAACTCGCAAAATCCGAGCCAACTTTTGCCAAAACTTGGGTCGGATATTCGATAAAAAGGCTTGGTTCAATGTTATTTTAATACAACGAATTTTGTTGATATATTTGAGGATAAATATTGAATCTATATGCTCTAAAGATCATATGAAAATGTGTTAAATCCTCGGAAAAACCTAATATAAAAGTATGGTACTAAAATGTAATTTTCGTAACAAGGTTGACAATACGGTACTTTCCCGTTATCAATGTACAATCAAAGCTGAAGATTGCAGAGTTAACACCGTAGACTTCATCGACTTTTCTTTCACCTTCGCATAATTGACAGCCAATGTTTTGTTATATTTACTAAGGGATTAGTACTCAACCAGCGGGGGTGTGGGGGCTGTAGCCCCGACCCATAATACTAGGTTAGGTTAGGTAAGGTTGTTAGGTAATCATTTAGGTTAGGCTAATGTCTCTTCAAATCACTATGGGGGGGGGGGGGCCGTGTGTCAACATCGATCGATAGGCCTAGTGGGGAAAATAGGTTTTCCCGAGATTTCTAGTTAATTACAAACACTATATATTGATGCAAATGATTTTTTATTTTATTTTTAAACACTCGGAAAATTCGTGGTATTAAAATAACATTTTTCCAAAGGCTTTTATGGCTTTGTAAATACAGAAAACCCGAGCCAAATATACAAATTACGTAAACAATAATTTTTACTCCACAAACTTGCAAAATCCGTGCCAGCTTTGGCCAAAACTTGGCTCGGGTTTTCGAAATCTTGGATTTTATGCCTTTCAAATACCTGAAAACCCGAGCCAAGTTTTGCTAAAATACGCTGCTATCGCCGTTTTAGGTATTTAACCCCTCATTTTCCCTGTACTTCATAGCCCTCCCCACTATCGGGCGGTGTGTCTTAAGATCGTTTTATAATGGAGAAAACGGGTTTCCAAGGCTTGTAATTATTTCTAAACCCTATACAGGGTGTTCCAGTAATGCTTTTCATAAATTATATGGTGGACTCATCAGACAAAAATAAGAATGAATTACTGTATGAACATGAGGTTGAGTATTTATAATAACGGAGTTAGACTGACATAATTAAAGGATGCATCATTGGTTACACGTCCTTCCTAAGCTGATTGAAATATCCTAAAACTAATATGTAATATCAGTTTCATTATTATTCATTACATTTCCATTGCTATCACTATCTTAAACTGAGTACATGATTCAAATTCTCGAACGACTAGAACGAAACACAACCACATGATTACCGCCTGGCTAGAGCCGGCAAAGATGGCTTCCATACTACCCCCTGGTACTGTTACCATTCTAGCGGTTTGTATCCAATCGGCGTTCTCTCTTCAGTCTAGCAAGCGATAGCGAAGGCCAAATGGATATAATCCACTAAAATGGCAACATTACCCTTTGGACTGAATGGCATTGTATCTATCGTTAACTTAAATCGTGTAATAACTCCGTTATTATAAATACTCAACCTCATGTTCATAGAGTAATGTATTCTTATTTTTGTCTGATGAGTCCACCATATAATTTATCAAAAGCATTACTGGAACACCCTGTATATTGATCAAAACTAGAAGAAAAATTAAAATATCAAAGGGAAATTTAGTGAAATTAAAAGTGAGATTTTCCTAGTTAAGTACAACAACTCTCCCCATCATGTGTCCAGGTTTATGTCTTGTAGCTATACGGTGCGCTAATACGTTATGTCTCAGCTGGAATTACGTTTGGCTCGCTCTGTGCTGTATTAAGGTCTGCCAGATGTTGAATAGGGTGGGTACATGTAGGAACAGGTATGTATATCTCACTCGAAATGAAGAAATTATGTTCGAGATATTGCCGTTACCAATTATTGAGGTAAACCAATCTGACCATCTGTTAGTTTTCGGTTAGGTTAGGTTAAGTTAGGTTAAGTTAGGCTAACGTTGAAAATACTAAAATGCGACGGTCCTCCGTATTAAACAACACTGTATATCAAAGAAAAATAAACAAAACAATAGAATTAACTAGTAAAAAGGCTGTCCGGGGTCTCTTCAATTTTTACCATTATTGATCATAATGTACTTGGTGGCTAGACATCACTTATTTGGCCAGCTTTACACATAAATAAGTTCCAATATATTCTAGTTATATTTGCTGTTAATATGTACAGGAATGTGAAATGCGATAGAGTAATTTAGAGTAAGCTACGTTAGGCTAAGTTGATCAATATCGGGGTTGTCTTATATAAGAACTGCCCCATGTTGGTTACAAACAAAATTATCATCTTTGAGAACATCTACATTGTCCCCTGTCAGTCAACATATGCCACCCACCCCCGACACCACCCTACCATCTCACCCTCCCTGACTATCCAACGACTTTTCTTAAGAGAAGATTTATATTCATTAATATATTTATAATATATTTTAGTTTCCTCCCTAGACCTCCGTCACAATTAATAGAAATGCCCCAAAGACCCCGGGGTCTTTGAGATAAATGTGTGCATTTGTTTTTCTTGGTACCAAAATGCCCCGGCCAAAGGCCGGCTTCCCCTAAATGTCAGGCTTGTTATCGCTCACCAGGAAATAATCGACACCTAAAAGGCACGTAAGGTTTTAAAATTGTCAAAGTAATTGGGCGAATATCTTATAATAAAAAAAAGAAATGGAGGTAAACATGAGAGAGAAGGGGGTCCAGAGATCCCTATCCCCTTAATATGTCCCTTAAATCAATACTGACCCCCTACTCGTTCCTTAAATCAATACTGACCCCCTACTCGTTCCTTAAATCAATACTGACCCCCTACTCGTTCCTTAAATCAATACTGACCCCCTACTCGTTCCTTAAATCAATACTGACCCCCTACTCGTTCCTTAAATCAATACTGACCCCCTACTCGTTCCTTAAATCAATACTGACCCTCTACTCGTTCCTTAAATCAATACTGAGCCCCTACTCGTTCCTTAAATCAATACTGACCCCCTACTCATTCCTTAAATCAATACTGACCCCCTACTCGTTCTTTAAATCAATACTGAGCCCCTACTCGTTCCTTAAATCAATACTGACCCCCTACTCGTTCCTTAAATCAATACTGACCCCCTACTCGTTCCTTAAATCAATACTGACCCCCTACTCGTTCCTTAAATCAATACTGACCCCCTACTCGTTCCTTAAATCAATACTGACCCCCTACTCGTTCCTTCCTTCATTCCATTATCCTCCGTGCCTCCCCCTCACCTTCAATTATCCTCCGTGTCTCCCCCTCACCTTCCATTATCCTCCGTGTCTCACCCTCACCTTCCATTATCCTCCGTGTCTCCCCCTCACCTTCCATTATCCTCCGTGTCTCCCCTCACCTTCCATTATCCTCCGTGTCTCCCCCTCACCTTCCATTATCCTCCGTGTCTCCCCCTCACCTTCCATTATCCTCCGTGTCTCCCCCTCACCTTCCATTATCCTCCGTGTCTCCTCCTCCCCTTCCATTATCCTCCGTGTCTCCCCCTCACCTTCCATTATCCTCCGTGTCTCCCCCTCACCTTCCATTATCCTCCGTGTCTCACCCTCACCTTCCATTATCCTCCGTGTCTCCCCCTCACCTTCCATTATCCTCCGTGTCTCCCCCTCACCTTCCATTATCCTCCGTGTCTCCCCCTCACCTTCCATTATCCTCCGTGTCTCCCTCTCACCTTCCATTATCCTCCGTGTCTCCCCCTCACCTTCCATTATCCTCCGTGGCTCCCCCTCACCTTCCATTATCCTCCGTGTCTCCCCCTCACCTTCCATTATCCTCCGTGTCTCCCCCTCACCTTCCATTATCCTCCGTGTCTACCCCTCACCTTCCATTATCCTCCGTGTCTCCCCCTCACCTTCCATTATCCTCCGTGTCTCACCCTCACCTTCCATTATCCTCCGTGTCTCCCCCTCACCTTCCATTATCCTCCGTGTCTCACCCTCACCTTCCATTATCCTCCGTGTCTCCCCCTCACCTTCAATTATCCTCCGTGTCTCACCCTCACCTTCCATTCATGATTCAAGGCCAGTCATTACACTCCTTACAATGCTCATGTTTATTACAATATTTTGTGTCGTCCTTCTTTTCCATTCCTTTGTCTAGATTATTTTCACTGTGTATTTCTTGCCGTTCCTTCCTGATTCACATTACTCCTCAGACTCTATTTAACTTCCTTTTGTTGTACCCAGTTTGTTCTTTACTAATATTTTATGAATTTCATTTTATTCAATCTCTTCAATTACCTGTAGGAGAATATTATCAGTATCCACAAATCTTCTCTCAGCCTACATACCATTATCCCATTGATGACCATCATTAATTGCTGAGCATATGCTGTATATCCTTGATTTGTCTATGACACTTATATATGTATGTATATACTCAGGCACATACCCCCTAGCTGGGAGTAGCCGGCCCAAACAGAAACAACAAAATACAATATACATACAACTGAATTTACACACATTTAGGTATACGAACATAAAATACATCATCCATCATGCTGTCATTTGCAAAGACTGTTATGTACACACTACTCAACTTTTAACACTGAAACAATAATCATAAATTTGGGAAAAGCGTCAAGTACTACCGCATATATACGGTACAGTGAAAATGGAGACTTTAGCAAAAATATCATATTCTAGTAATTTCAAAAAAATTAATATAAAAATACGATTCCGTTTGTTCTTATTCAGACCGAGGCGCAGTAATATTTTCCCCACAGAGAATTTCCTATTATTATTCACACAGGAAATTATTCACCAAACTTGCCTCCGCCATTATTCTTAAATTGTCCACTGGAAGCTTAGGAAATTCGAAAAGAAAGAGTCTTTTCAGTAAACAGCAGATAAATAGAATATATTTATATTTACATTTTACATATAATGTACTTTAGAAATATAGAAACTCATGTAGATGAATACATATTCAGATGAATGCGAAAGTACTTGTTCAGTAACCTAAGAATGCCTCTAAAAAACTGGGACTCCTGTACAGAGTTCGAGAATTCTTCACTGACGAGCAGTTGGCCGTAATATATAAAAGTCATGTGCGTTCTCAGATGGATTACTGTTCACCTCTGTGGGGTGGAAGTGGAGTGGTTGCATTGAGGCAGTTGGACAAAATTCAAAATAAAGCTATTAGATTAATCAATAACCCTGCAATCACACAGGACCTGCCTACATTATCCATACGAAGAAACGTTGCATCCCTTGCATTATTCTACAGATATTTTCACAGCAATTATTCCGAGGAACTTGCTTCAATTGTGCCGCCTCTCCACATCTTTCCCCGTAGAACTAGGGCAGCTGAGAGCGCCCATGAATTTACACTTTCTCCTCCACAATGCAGAACTTCTGCTTATCAGAATTCATTTATCCCCAGAGCTACTACTCTTTGAAATTCACTTCCTTCGAATTGCTTTCCACAAACTTACAATCTACAAATGTTTAAATCCAGTTGTTACAAACATTTATGAATGGAGGATGCCTTTAGGCACATGGACCTTTTTGTTTTATCTGTGTTTTTCCTTCCTCCGTTCATTGTCTCTTTAAAAAAAAAAAAAAAAAAAAAAAAAAAACAATAGGCCTAAATGTTCAACAAACAAATACATAAAATACAGATTTCATATATATAATGAGAATTGTAAGGCTAGCGGGGTTTTATATGTGTACGAAAGAGTGGTGTGCGGGCTTGTGGTGATGGGGCTTCGCTGCATGTCTGCCTGCTGAGACCGGAACCTCTACGGGAGGTCTGGGACTTGGGAATCTTTTGATGGGCCCCAAATGAGCCTGGGTCTCTGGGTCTTCTCTGGGCTACCTAGATGTATGTGTTTGATTTATTTATTTATTTGTATTCATATATATACATTATATATATATATATATATATATATATATATATATATATATATATGTTTCTAATCTCTCAGTGGGGTTCGAACCGCCGACCGTCAGGACGATAGCCGAAGCTTTAATCAACTACACCACGGCAGTCTACCGCAGACCGGAACCGCACTCCTTGTGGAGCATATACAGTATATATATATATATATATATATATATATATATCGGTATATATATATATATATAATTTTTTTTTTTTTTTTTTTTTTTTTTTAACCTGTTCGGGCTCTGTCTCGAGTCGGCCACCCCCAGCTAAATACAAAACTAAAATAAATACATACTAATAAAATACAATATATACAGTAAATAAAATAAAATGGAAACCCGACAAGTGAAACAGGAGTTCCAGCAACTGTTTGCCACATGTTTATGAGGCCTCCCCTGGGTATTGCCCTGTTCGATTGGTGTCTACAATATCCCCAATGTAGATTTCAGCTTATCTTCAAGAATGACGTTGTACATTATATTTTAAGAACAGTATTATATAGACATTGAAGACATACATTGTGGGTTAAATTATAGCTATTCCAAGGGTGTTTATGGGTGGACACTCGTTACAGGCAGCCTTCCTTTTGTTTCCTTCGTACAGATAGAAAAGTAATAAAAACATGTTATGGCTGCTCTCGTGGTACCGGTTCCCGACAATCAAGCCAATAATGGTATAAATAAACTTCCGGGATAACCCCCGCCGTGCAAGATGTAACAAAGGCAGGTAGGCCACAACCACCGTCCTTTGTTTATACAGTATATTGGTCGGTATAATAATTTTGTTTATTTTTTGTTTTGTTATTTAGTTTCCTCCCTAGACCTCCATCAAGTTTAAAAAACATCCCCAAAATCTCCCTTTTTGATAAGTTTGTACGTTACATTATGTCCCGGCGGTTCTCCTATAATACAGGCTTGCTATTGCTCGCCAGGATTTTTGTTTAGTTAATATAAATGAAACCAAGGTTTTACACAGTAGATTAAGGCCTGGAATGTTAGAAAAAAGTGGTGCATACCCATGCGCAGTACAGTATGCAAAATAGGAGTGGGCACAAATTCAATATAGTAGAGTATCTGCGGCTGCTGAGTACACCACGGGAAAAAGCGCTGCACTAGAATAAAGGGACCTCTACCGAGGAAGAAGTCCGAAGTTGAGCCATTTGTATGTATAGTATGTAAAGGTGAGCTTTATCAGCTCGTGAGTGTTAACTTTGGTAATGAGGCACTGGAGATGTTTTTTTTTTTTTCTATGTGAATGAGGGAGACAAAAGGCATAACTGCCTGCAACGAGTGCCTCCCCCAGATTTCAAAGAGTGACAGGGCCGAAATCAAGGGACGTTCGAGCTAAAATGCCTGGACACACGGAGCTTGAAGCAATTTAAGTCATAGGAAGAGGGAAAGACTGATTCTGGGAGAGAGTTCCAGAGCTCAGCAGTTGAATAGAAGAAAGTCTGAGAATAGCATTTCACTCTTGGGTTGGAGAGTTGCACAGAGTAGGGGTGGGATTGTGTTGCAAGGCAGGTGCTACGTACCCTACGTAGAGGAGGTGGTGTACACTGGGAAAGCTCCGAGGAACACTGATTATTGTAGTAGCGATAGAATAGTGAGAGAGATGCAACATTGCGGCAAAGAGAGAGAGATTGCAGAGAATTGGTGAGTGGACGGGAGTTAATGATACGAAAAGCTTTCCTTTCTACTTTATCTAGGAGTGCGGTGTGAGAGGATCCTCCCCACACATGAGAACAATGCTCCATACAAGGACGCACTGTGCCCCTGTACAGAGCAAGTAGCTGCGCAGGGGTAAAGAACCCCTTGAGGCGATTGAGCACACCCAGCTTCTGGGAGGCTGCCTTATCGAGACTGGTAATATGGTCTTTCTATGTGAGAGCAGAAGAAAAAGAGACACCGAGAACATTGAAGGAAGATGAAGGGTTGATTTTTGTATTGTTGAAAAATAAGGGATAGTCCTCAGGAGGTTCCAGGCGGGTAGTAAGATGGATGAATTGAGTTATGGAAGCATTAAATGTAACAAGGTTTTCTCTACCCCAATTGGAAATAGAAGCTAGATCAGAAGATAAGCAATTTATGGCTCCATTACATTTACTTTCGAGGGACTGCTAAGTTTTGCTACTTGGGAGATACCATCTTCGCTGGTGGTAGGGCCGAAGCCGTGGCGCCACTATCACCAAAATTAGATGCGGCTGGGGAATAGTCAGAGAACTGTTGCCACTACTCACTATGAGAACACTACCTCTTCCCTTGACAGGAAAGGTGTACAATTCTTGTGCTAGAAGCGCAATGACATATGCTTCAGAAACGTGGCCTGTCCAAGCAGATGATATCAACAGAATGGGATGCAACGAGATGAGAATAGTGAGATGGATGTGTGTGGGTAAACTGCAAGATAGGATATCTAATGAAGAGTTTAGGAGACGATTATGACTCAAAAGTATCAGTGATGAAATTTGTACTACTAGGCTTGGATGGTTCGGGCATGTGGAGAGGATGGATGAACTAAGTTGGGGGAAAAGATGCAAGTCCGTGAACATGGGGGGGGAGCTACACCAAAGGGGAGACCATACATGATGTGGGATCAGACCTTACAGTCTGATCTTCAATATAAACAAAAAATCTAAGTGAAGCAGATCTGAATAGGGCTGCCTGGATCGCCGTCATTAGGACGCAAGACCGGAACCGCACTCCGTGTGGAGCACCCGGTCTTTAAATTTAGGTAAGTATGTATGTATGTATGTATGTATGTATGTATACTCAAAGCCCTCATCCAGTGTCTACTCATTAACGTTTGTTAATTAAAGGAATATTAATTTTTCAAGTGTTATCAATGAATTCCTCAACGACATATCCTCCTGTAGTCCTTCCCGACTCTCTGATTTTGAACAAGGAAGGTGGTTGTGGCCTGCCAGACTTGGTTGTATCTGGCATGGCGGGGGTTATCGTGGTTCCCCTTCTCCCTCATGCTTAGCCTCTTAAGCCCTCATGCTTGGCGATTTTAAGACGTTTGGCCCATTTGTTTGGTGATTTTAAGATCTTTCGCCTAATTTCCTTGTTAATATTAAGACCCTTCTTGACATTTAGGTGTCAATCTTTACCTTCAGAACTAGAACAAAGAGAATGGGGGTTAACACAGAGACCTGGTGGACTCCAACTCGCATTGTGAACTCCTCACTCCTTCTACCTTCACTACCGTTCGCGAGTCCTCGTACATCTTCATGATAACACGCACCAACCACTCATCTACGCAAGGTTTTCTCATAGCTCACTGTACAACATCTCTAGGTACCCTATCAAAGGGCTTCTCCAGGTCTACAAACACAAGATCTATCTATCGATTGCCGGACGCCGTACTCCTCTTTACGATGGTGGCCATACAAAAAATGCCCCCAAGCAGACCTAACCCCTGTGAGAAGGACAACCCGTGCCAGTTTCTGAAGGACTTATAGGATTGACCACTCAGCTAATTAGGGTCCGTCTGACTCCGAGGCCCTCTATGTATATTTTTAGCACTATCTTTCCACAGTGGTGCGTGGCTAGTCCATCCACTAACCTGCCTCACCCTTAGGTAAGCAGTACAGATTTGTATAAGGTTTACTCCCATAGACAGGTTGCCGACCAAGACTGATGAGTCCCATCCACCCGGATTTGTATAAGGTTGTCTCCCCTAGATGGGCTGCCGACCAAGGCTGACGAGTCCCATCCGCCATACCAACCAGATCTCTATTTTTAAGCAAATATCTTTCCTGAAGCTGTCTGCACATGAATATAGCACCGATTGTACCACATCCTGGCATAAAACAGAACTGCATATCGTCGATAGAAATGCTTTCCCTGATCATGCCTTCAAAGACTTTCTCACAGACCTTTATGACTTGATCAAGCATTGTCATGCCCTTACAATATCCTCTATCTAGCGAATCCCTCTTTCCCTTATATATGTTTACTATTACACTTTTAAGCCATTCATCAGGGATTCTCTCCTCTCTAATGATGGAGTTTATTAGATCAGTGACCAGTCTTACTCCCATGTCACCTGAGGCTTTTATCATCTCGGCAACAAGGCCAGATCACCCTGCAGCTTTTGCATGCTTCATTATATTTAATTCGCTACCTACAACAGTTGGCGCTGTCAAAGGGAGGGGTCCAAGTGTTGGCTTATCGATACTAATCAGCTCCATATATATTACCCCCAACAACAAAGAGTATAGTAGCGGTGATGTTGGCGCTCACAACATTATTCATGAAGCAGGAGACGTGACTTACCCCAACACACACAACTTTGGATCTTCTCGGGGTTGTTGGTTGTACTTTAGACGGATTACTGGGGTATAGTTAGTGTAAGTGGTTTGGTTCACAGTTGATGCTCAGGCTTGTTTAATGTATGCAGTTAAATTTATGTAATGTTCCAATAGAGTATATTAAACAAATGCACGTTTATTTCATTCAATTATAATACAGTATATCTACTTACATTTCATCCCCATATAATTCTTCCAGTTATATTATATTTACCTATACTTAATTCCCCGATGTTTATACCCTTATATTTAATTATTTTGTTTAACCCATACTGTACCGGCGACATCTATTTAGTTTTATTCTAGCTATATATAGATATTATGCAGCTTAAGAGGGATCTGTGGTGGTAGATATAGGTAAATTAGTATCGTTTGAAGCCTTTTAATTGCTCGAAGCCCTTTTTAAACTCAATCAAATCGTCAAATAGTACATAGCATAAAATTAAAAGGACGGCACTGGTACGGTACCGTACTGAATTGGTTAACCTCATTTAATTTCATTTGCATATGTCTCTAATATGTAATTATTTCATCCACGTCAACCTAATCCACCTATAACTCTCCCTCTGATCTAACCAACCTCCACATCATCAGCCACATCCACTTATATGTTATCACTACCGTATATATTTCATCCACCACTATAGTCTGTTCATTATTGTTCGGACAAAAATGTTGAACACTATCCCCTGTAACTCAAAAACGACTAGAATAATCAAGCTAATGTTACTACCTTTTGGAAAGAGTCAGTCAGTTAATAGGTTTGGAAATGTACAGCCCGTTTGTTCTAGCCCTTTTTGAGTTACAAAAGGTTAGAGTTAAGATGTTTGGCCTAATTATCGTGAACAGACTATAACACAACCAACAACCTGCTCCTCATGCCCCCCCCCCCCCTCTCTCTCTCTCTCTCTCTCTCTCTCTCTCTCTCTCTCTCTCTCTCTCTCTCTCAAAAAAAAAAAAAAAAAAAAAAAAAAAAAAAATGTATGTATATGTATGTGTGTGCACTGTACAGTATGTATATATATACTGTATATATATGTGTGTATGTATGTATGTGTATATGTATGTGTATATATATGTATATATATATGTATATGTATGTATGTGTATGTGTGTATGTGTATATATGCATATATGCATATTATAGTTTGTAAGGCCAGACTGCCAAGTAAGGACCTTGAGGTCTGTGTGGTCTGTGTATCTATGTAGCTCTATGTAGCTCTCTCTCTCTCTCTCTCTCTCTCTCTCTGTCTCTCTCTCTGTCTCTCTCTCTCTTCCTCCTCCTATTCTTCTTCTTCTTCTTCTTCTTCTTCTTCTTTTTCTTCTTCTTTTTCTTTTTCTTTATCTTTTTCTTTTTCTTTTTCTTTTCCTTTTCCTTTTCCTTTTCCTTTTCCTTTTCCTTTTCCTTTTCCTTTTCTCAGTATAAAAGCCTTAATAGCTCTCATTAGAGCGCCCCACCAGGCTTCGCTCTTCGTTATCAATTGACTCCCTGTTATCCTGTCTCAGCGCTCGTAATCCTATCTTCCCTTGGCCTGGATCGAGACTGAGTTTCTATTGTATCTTTATAATGTATAGCTGGTAATTTAACCGTTTCACCACCATTACATAATTTTCATCATATTCAGGTTACCATTAGACGATTTTCTTTATTTTGTAATCTACCTATACGACTCAAATGGGCAAATACGATCTCTGTAAGCCCTCTTGGTAACATAGGTAGTCCTTAATTTGCATAAAATCATCAAATTGTAGCCAGAAACAAAGGTAAAAAGGTGTCATGGTGCTGAAGAATTATTATAACATATGACATCGTTGTACACTATTGGGGACGATCCATTATGACTATAGTCTGTTTTTTTCCCAACTGACGGTAAATTGAAAAGTTCTCATCAAAATTTCTCAGTTATTTTGAAGGGTTTTTAGTTCAGTATGGTGCTAGTTATATATATGTGGTCTTCATATGATGCAGAGACAGTAGATTCATATTTTTGTCATTAAGTATCGAGAAACTAGCTGCCAAGGGATTCAATGTATCGTCAGCTGAAAAGATAATGAGTAAAGATGGGATATGAGGGAAACACACGAAGAATTAGTTTTCCAAATTATCTATCCCAGTCATATTCCCCAGTTATCAAATACTTCGAAGGGTCCTACATCTACTCAATCCTTGATTAATGCAACCCCACCTCATAAATTAACCTAAACGAAGTTTAGGAAAAACAATTCTATTCTATCATAAAATATAATAAATTAATCCAAAGTAACCTAATCAAACGCAAATATGGCAAGAGGATTACTTGCTCGTGTGATAAATATACCGACCACCGTTTCTAATGTAATGAAAGAGAGTTATCAGCGTGGGTTTACTCCGAGCGTCGTCCAGCCAAAGGGTTGGAAAGAGTTACCGGGGACCTCGGTATAAGGGTGCCCTGTAAGTACGGTTGTCTAGTAATTGCTGTAATATAAGGACCCATCAGAACGGACCTTTGATATGGCCTTGGCCAATGAGGAGCGTGTTGGATTAGTGGGTTGCCTAGTGACGGAGAGAGAGAGGGAATGTGTCTCTGTGTTTGGGTGTAAGAGAGAGAGAGAGAGAGAGAGCAAAGCAGTACAAAGTAAATCAAGCAACAACAGGTCTAGCGACCCCTCAAGGCTGCTTGCCCTCTAAAACACTGATGATCAAGTGTCTAAACAGCGGTTTAGAGTGGGTAAGGGAACAATGGAAAGAGAAGTACTGTCCTGGGACTAATTTCCGCGGCAGGGTTAGGAGATGCTTGTAGGGGACAGTTGGGTAAGTAGCATAACACAGTTATAAGTGATCTTTTGTGTAATTAGGGAAATGAGAGTGACATCTTAGTTATTTATAAACACAATAATCCTTGATGAATCGGAGGGGAAACAAATGATCTATTTACAAATTAAAGGCAAGGTGTTTGCCTAGGCAATGTGTAAAAGAATCAATGGTGCTGCAGTCTATAACGTTTCGGGGAAGCCCATTCCACAAGTTGACAACTCTATTTAAGAAGAAATTCTTAGATTCGTGGGAGTTAAATAATTTACTAATAAAGTACACGTGCCGTTTCTCCCAAAATCAAAACGGCATACCCAACTCTGCAATGGATTACCATCATCAATAATAATACCATCATCAATCACAATCACCATCATCATTACTACTTCCATCATCACTACAACTGCCACAATCATCACTAGTCATCATCACTACTACAATTACAATCATCACTACTACTCTCACCATCATCACTACTACTGTCACCATTGTCACTGCCATCTTAATCACTACTATCATCATTGATACTACAACTATCAACCATCATTACTACTATCATCATCATCTTACAATCATCATTACTACTGTTAACGTCATCACTACTACTATAACCATCATCATTACTACTGTCACAAGTATTACCATCATGTATCCTACTGTCACCATCATCACTACTACTGCCATCATCACCATTACTACGATCTTCATCATCACAACTATTGTCATCATCACTACAACTTTCACCATCATCACTACTACTCACCATCGTCACTAATACTCACACCATCGTCACTACCATCATCACTACTGTCATTATTATCACTACAACTATCATCATTACTTGTCACCATCATCACTACTATTATGACCATCATCACTACTACTAGTACTGTCACCATCATATCTACTACTGTCACCATCATATCTACTACTGCCATCATCATCACTACTGTCATCATCATCAATACAAATACAACCATCATCACTACTATTATCACCATCATCACTACTATCACCATCAATCCCACTATTACTACCATCACTTCTAATCCCAACTAAACTAACTTAACCTAGCAAATACTTAGCGAGATGTTTTCACCCCAAGAACGAATGCATTCTTAGTGTGTGAGGGGTTGGCCTCACACACCTAAGAATGCCATCATTGCTGGGGGGGGGGGGGGATGGAGGGGGGTCCAGGAAGGGGGGGGGGGGGTAAAACCATATGTTGGACCTAAAATCGTAACTATTGCATAAATTAAAAAAATCTTTTTTGACTGACGTTCGCATTCACGCAACAAACGTTCGTGTGAAATTTGGTGAAAATCCGTCCAACGGTCTAAGAGGAGTTTCGAGATAGACGGACGACGACGACAAGAACAACGACGACAGATTTTTTGTTTACGGTGGTACCCACTATACGGGGGGGCGATACCAAACTCTGCTTACGCAGAGTTGATAATTTTGCAACCATTTCCCCGCGTGTAGTTTGATTGGTCGATAGTGAAGTACTTATTACAGTAAATATTGTCAATGCCTTTGGTGATTATGAATGTTTTAATTAAGTCGCCTCTTAACCTTCTCCGACATATGACGCGATTTCGAGCCTATTGGGGATACTTTAAAGGGTATTTAAAGGGTATACTAAAGGGTATTTAGAAACCTTTAGTTTAGTTACTTCAACCTCTGCAGTTGTCTTTGAGTTAGCTGTGGGCAGAAAACTAATTTTGGAGAGGTAATTATAAGAGTGAGAGAACTATTTCTTATTGCTAATCTGGCAACTCTGCGTCATAAATGCGTGATAGGGTTAATCTGCGCTGGGTTAAAGGAAATATATTAAATTATCTAAGACGCTCCTCGCTCCTCGTATGATTTATTATTTAAGCTAGTTATAATTTTGGTAACTCTACGCTGAACTCGTTCTAGAGAGAGAGAGAGAGAGAGGGGGGGGGGGGGGGGGAGGGAGAAGACATATTGTGAACGCGATACATATACAAATAGAACATTTAAATTGGCAAAACGTAGCTGATGAAAATAATATAATTAAGATGAGGTTGGAGGCAGCTCTTATATCCCACCATTTTTATAAACAGACAGACCCAAATTATGACTCAAGTTTCCCCTCTTATAGAACAAAAAATATATAATTGGGCAACAGGACTAACAAGCCGAGCCAAGAGAGTACTAAGCCACTGGCGTCCTTAAGGCTGGTACTCCCATCCGGCGGGCTAGGTTTCCCGTCCTTGTGGTGTTGTGCTCTTTGGTGTTTATAAGGGGGGATGTGTGTATATATTTGCTTATATATTTATTTTTGTATTATTGTTTTAGTTTCCTCCTTAGACCTCCAAGCTTAAAAAACACCCCAAGTCCTTCCCTTGAAGATAAATTTGTACATTTTTCGATATGAAAATTTCCCACTACTATATTATAGGCTCCTTATCACTCGCCAGGAAACAAATCGACAACTAAATTGTAGGAATGGTGTTAATATTAACACATAAATGGGTGAAACGTCTTAAAATCGCCAAACTAATGGGGCCAACGTCTTAAAATATCAAAGCTAATGAGGCTAACCACGAGGGAGAAAGGGGGCCAGAAACCCTCTCTCCTCCTCCTCCTTCGCCCCCCCCCCCCCCCCTTTTAAGGCTGGCATTGGGAATGTTGTGCGTGATAAGTGTAAACCAACGAGACCTTCCTCACTGTCCTACCGCCTCAAAGACCGTCTGTCCTGCTGCCTCCCTCCACATGACGCAGGGTTTGTGGTTTATCTTCACCAACCCCTCTTATTATCGGGTCATTACACCAAGAACATATTAACATGAGATAAGTGGTAAGTGCGATGATAAGGATAATGATGAAATGTAGGATGGAGAGGGATGGCATGGTGTTTAACCCTTTTAGTACCGGTGCCGTCCTTTTAACTATATTCTGGCTACTATTAATCGATTTTATCCAGCAATTAACAGACTTTGAACTATCTCAATTAACCCTTTTTACTACCCTTAAACTTAAACTGAATAACAATATCGTCTAAATATAGCTAGAATAAAAATAAAAAGGCGCCGCCAGTACAGAAGGGGTTAATGGTGTTGAGCAGGTGGTCTACGAGGTTGTTTTACCTTCAGTTACAATTCTACTAATATCGTTCTTAACACCAATAACAGCCAATGAAAGTAATGAAAGCATATGATCCTCCGGGAATTAGAACCCAGGATACCACATGTAGATCTATGATTACCATCCATTTATAGAATGCTAGATATCAAAGACAGTATTAGACCTACTGTATATATTTGCTATGACTAGTTTTGTGTAATGCGCATTATTATTAGACCTACTGTATATATTTGCTATGACTATTTTTGTGTAATGCGCATTATTATTATATCAAAGGTGCACAATATTTATGCCCATCCGTCCCATTGACCTATTATACTGTATTTGTTTGTATATATGCATTAACCATTACAGTACCGACGACATCTTTTTAATTTGATTTCAGGTACATTCAGACGATATTATGAAACTTACAAAGGATATAATGATAGCTAACAGGATTAATTGGGATAGCAAGAATCCTTTTAATTGTTTAATAGTTGCCAGAATATAATGAAAATGACGTTAGCGGTAGTGAATTGGTTAACCAATCCAGTACCGGGACGTCCTTTTCCTTGTATTCTGGCAACTATTAGACAATTGTATGCAGCTTTGGAAGGACTTAACAATTGAAAGGCTAAATGATGCCTCATTTAGTCCTTTGAGCTACCACAGATCCTTCCTAAGCTGAATAATATCGTATAATATTGTCCTGAATAATTATGATGAAAAGGACGTCACCAGTACTGAATGGGTTAATTCACTAATAATGAAGAAATGTACCGGAGTGATCATAAAATAGACACACAATCTTACTAACTCGGGTTCGATTCCCAGTATACCCAGGGGAGATGCTGTTAGAAGCCTACTTCTGCTGTACTTAGTTTCATCACATAAATTAAATTAATTTGCTATTCTGTTTATTTCCAGCTGATGGTAAATTGCCATGTCCTCACCTTCATTACTCAGCTATTACCAAGATTTTGTAGGCAATTGTGGTGTTAATTAAAACTTGGTGTTAATATGGTACAGAGAACATAGTAGTTTCATATTAATTAATCCATTAAGTAACGAGATTCAATTTACCGTCAGCTGAATATATACAAACTATAGTGATTGATATTTGTGAATGCTATAACAGATTAAGTGAAGTGTTTATGGCCGGAAGTGACAGATGTATTTTCTATAAGAATAACATTATTGTGACGTATTTTGACAGTTTATTTTGGCTGTCATTAGACGATTTTTGGCAGTTTACGAAGGATCTGTGGGATCCATAACGGTAAAAACTATCTCAATTAACCCTCTGACTTCCACATACCCTTCCTAATCTGAGTACAATCGTCTAATAACAGTCGGAAAGCAAAGAATAAATCTTCCAAGGCTAAATACAGATATGAGATAGTGTGTTTGAGACGTGGATGTGGTGGTGAAGAGCGGCATTAAGTCTGGCACTGGGTGAGCCTACTACATTATACAAAGATGAGACAAAGTGTTGACAGAAGTGAGTAGTACAGATGATGCATTAAGTGACTTATAGCTGTGTTTTTGTTTAAGCTAGCTATAAAATGTCTCCTCCCCATTTTAAGGGAGGTTTTTAGTTTGCTCCTTAGACCTCTATCAAGCTTAAAACATACCCCAATGACCCTATTCAAGATAAATATGTAAATTTTTCGGTAGAATAATGTCCCGGCCGAAGGCCAGTTCCTCTTAAATTACAGGTTCGCTATCGCTCGCCAGGATAAAATCGATACTTAAATTGCACGATAGGTCTTGATATTGATAAAGAAATAGGACGAAAGGTCATAAAATCGACAAACTAATGGGGCGAAAGTCTAAAAATCTCAAAACTAATGAGGACACACATAGGGAGAAGGGGGTCCAGAAAAACGCCATACCTCCCCTTAAGTGGTTAAGAAATGTATGAGGACTTTGGACGATAGCGGTCGAGAAGGCGTTTATTTATAAACGAAATGTGTAACTTTGAATTGGTGTGAGGATATAATAGTTAACAAGGAATTGTGTATAAAGGTGAGTTAGTGAGGAAAATTAATGGGATGCTGGATTGGATAAGAAGACACAATAATTGGTAAGTATATTGGTTGTGATAATTGGAAAATTGATTGAGGTGGTAGACAGTAAAACCAAGAATACACCAATTACTGATACAGAACAGTGCATTATATAAAGATCAGAACGAGAACATGTTTATACGTCAGTGTAGGAAACTAGTTTGAAGTGATGAAAATGTTATTACCATGAACATAGAATAAGTATCGTGTATACCTTGATCAAAGGAAATAAATCACCACATTACTTGATTAAAGTGTATTGCTTGCTCATATATTGACAGTGTGAGTGAGTGTGTGAGGAGCAGTGAGAAGTGTCGGTAATGATCCTATGTGCCCCCCCATATTAACCACTAATGAGGGATGACTGGGGAGATGGCCACACTGATAGCCTTGTGTATAGCACGGGTTACAGTGGAGAATCATTACAAGGAATTAGCTGAGAGTCCTTCTGCAAAATGTTAAAGTGCGTATAACATGATGTGCACCAGATGATAAATTTAACGCTAATAATCAATTTTGTATTATACTTCTCTGGTAGAACAGTAAGAAAATTTTGACATATTTTAATTGTATATCTACTACCAGACGCCATGATCCCCGAAGGGGTGCCCACGAATGAATCGCCCCCATGCATCTGTCCCCTGTCAGCCGACGCCCCTCCTCCCATCCAACTCCACTTTCACACATATACCTTTCAACTCTATCCTTCCACCTCACTCTCAGTCTGCGTCTTCCTCTCTGTCCTTCCACCTCACTCTCGTCTTAGTCATTCTCTCACTTTCCATCCGTTCCACATGGCCGAACCATCTCAAGATGTTCCTTTTCACACTTTCCGGCACATTCACATCCACACCACAATGCTCTCGTACTTCCTCATTCGTCTTTCTATCCCTCCAGGTAACTCCACAAGCACTTCTCAAGTAACTCATTTCCACCCCTCTCACTCTTGATTGTGTCTCTCCAACAACGTCCATGCTTCACTCCCTTACGTCAATGTCGGGATTACCACAATATCATGCAAGGACTTTTTTTTACTTCCATGCTGACCATCCTATTCCTTGTTACGGTACTGCTTTCAGCATTCCTACACCCTCTTTTCCTCTTGCACCCTCTCCCGCACGTCTTCCTTCATACTCCCATCTTTACTCAACACATTGCCTAAATACTTAAATGAGGTGACATTCTCCATAATCTGACCATTCAATCTCGCCTCACACTCTGTGACTGCACCTCTTTCAAAGACCAAAACCGTACTCTTCCCCGCATTTACCTTGAGATTACGTTTTTCACACACTGTTCCAAACATATTTACCAGACCCTGCAACTCCAACTCACTGTCACTCATCACAACTGTATCATCAGCACAGCAGAAAAGGCAACTCAAGTAGATTATATATATTTGTTATTATTTATATATTTTATATTGATTTATTTATATATTGTTTATATTTTGTTTTCCGTTTTGCAGGTGGTGGCAGCCAGGATACAGTGACGGTAGAAGATCAACAATGTGAGAGACACGACATGTGATGTCCAGTTAATGGTAAGATACACTCATAATTTTATAGCATTAAATATCTCAGTATTGCATTCTGGAACTCCATAATAAGAGACTTGTATACTTCCCATGGAGATCGTCAGCTCATTTAAGTATCTGGGTAGTGTGTTGAGTAAAGATGGGACTATGGATGAAGAAGTGCGGGAAAGCGGGAAACAGGGAAAGAGGGTTGTAGGAACGCTGAAAGCAGTAACAAGAAATAGGGTGGTCAGTATGGAAGAGAAGAGGTCCTTGCATGACAGTGTTCTAATCCCGACACTGATATACGGAAACGAAGCATGGACGTTTGAGAAGAGACTCAGACCATGAGTGAGAGGGGTGGAAATTAGTAATTTGAGAAGTGCGTGCGGAGTTACATGGACGGATAGACAGACGAATGAGGAAGTAAGAAGGAGGTGTGGTGTGGAGGTAGATATGCTACAAAGTGTGAAAAGGAACACCTTGAGATGGTTCGGCCATAATTATGGAACGTATGGGAAGCGAGAGAATGACTAAGAAGGTGTACGAGAGCGAGATGGAAGGACGGAGAGGGAGAGGTAAACCGAAAGAGAGGTGGAAGGATGGAGTGAGGAAGTATATGGATGAAGGCTGTGCTGGTTGGGAAGAGGGGCGTCGACTGTCTGGGGACAGAGATGCATGGGGCTGTTCGTTCGTGGCCACCCCTTCGGGGATCACGGCGTCAGGCAATAGATAGATAGATAGATACTTCCCAATTTAAAAATATAGGTTTTGGACTGATGAGTGATGAACAGTAAAACACGTTCAGCTACCCTCATTAACATATTTATTAACAGTTGACATAATGAAAGAGAGGCGATATCTTTATGAGAATTGGCGCTCATAATCCTTTCAGTAACGGCGACTTATTTCTAATGTTATTCGAGCTTTATTTAGGCGATATTGTACAGTTTAAAAACGATCTGTGGTAGTAAAAAGGGTTAAGTGAGATAGTTCGAAACCTGTTAATTGCTGGAGGGCCTTTTTTTTAACTTAATATAATCGTCTAATAGTTACCCAATATAATGAAAATGACGTGACCGGTACTGTAAGGGATAATATAACCAAACATGCTACTTCTCTCGGAGTCCAGACTTCTCGCTACCTGACCCTCTCGCTTCAAAAATAAGAACAAGATAAAACATTTCAGTGGTACGAAACTATCAAGGGCCCCTGTCTCTGTTCGTCCAGTTTTGTAATCAATAATGGTACAGGGCTATTGGATAAGCCATATTATTACTCCTGGCCAAAGTTAAGTTATGATTGAGTGTTATGTTAGCTTAGTTACACTTGTTCAGTTGGGAACCAGTAGGAGGCATATTATCGGTCGTCTTACTTGTTTTGTTGTTGTTGGTGCACTTCTTTTTCTTCATTTTGTTCTGCTTCTTCTTCTTTTTCGTTTTTGTCTTCGTCTTCTTCTTGGGGTGAGAGAGACTTGGAAGGCGAAGGGCTTGGAGCGGCTGGGTGATTGACAGCGTTTGACGGAGGCCTTGGGTGCTTTGCAACGCTTATTATTAATAATTTGTCATAAATGCGTTACGAGGGTAACGAGGTAACGGGACGTCTACTGTCCCTTCCCTTCAACGGTCACGTAATATTGAACGCAGTTATTTTTACTGGTTTTATGGGGAGAATTCCAATTGAGGGGTTTTGTTCTTGACCCCTTTCTCCCTCATGTTTAGCCCCATTGCTTTTGAGATTGTTAGACGTTCACACTATTACTTTGTCGATTTTAATAACTTTCGTGCCATTTAGGTGTTGATTTTTTCCTGGCGAGCGAAAGAGAGCCTGTAATTTAAGAGGAACACATGTACAAATGTTATCTTAATAGGGGATGTAATTTTAAGTTTGATGGAGGTCTAGGGAACAAATTAAAACCCTCCACTTAAAGAACTGCGGTTGCCTTTGATGACTGTAGGTGTGTCTGTGGTACCCCCCCCCCCCCCCCCTTCTGAGCTGCCGGTGTGGGGGAGGGACCTTGGAGCTAGACACCCTGTAGTAAATATGTAGGCCACAACTCTTGAACATTAACCTCCATAACTCACAGACTACGGCAGTCATCCAGCTGATATTGTTACTATTCGGGAAGGGTCAGCCAGGGAACAGGTGTGGACGTTTACAGCCCATTTGCTCGAGCCCTTTTTGAGTTACAGGAGTTAGAGTTCAGGATTTGTGGCTTACTTGAACCAGGGTAAAAGAGTGGGGCATAGACCGGCCAGCAGGTGGTGTTTTTACTCCTTGACTACGGGAAGCCTTTTAGGGAGCTTAATGATATCGTGTGGTGTTAGCGTAATTACAAGATTAAATGGTATAATAATTAAGGCATGGTCTGATTGACTGTCAGTTGTCTTTTCTAAGCTTAAAACAAAATAATTAAATTGACGAATACATAAATGGTAAATATAGGATTGAGGATTGAGAACCTGAAATATTATGCTTTGAAGTTGGTTCAAAATGAGCTTATGAGTTTATCTAGGTTTCATTGTGTTTACTTTCTGTATTTATTCACTTTTTAGATGTCAGTCTAACCGAAATGTTTAACTGTATATATTTGTTAAATTGCTGATGTCGGTAATGTGTCAACAATCTTAATACTTCCCGACCTCCTTTTATATTGTTGATGGAATCCCCCCCCCCCCCTTCTATAAAATGAAAACTAAATTGCTACATGTTCAACAAAATTATAGCCGAGGGATTTATCGTCTATACAAAGGTCGCCTTCCTCCCCCCCACCCCCTCCACCTCCTCCCCGTGCGCGCGCACACACACACACACACACACACACACACACACACAGACACACACAGACACACACAGGTAAATGGGTTACCGGTATATGTGTATTACTTAGTATAGCGAATAATTTTGATCTGTGAACCACTCTTGTTTACTTTGAAGAACGAAACGTAATAATTCGACTGTTACTTGGAGGTCAAGGTATATTTGTGCTACAAACATCTTCTAAGGCAACACTGTAAACATTGAACGTTTAATTGCAAAACAATTTGTTATCAACATTTCGTGTTTCAATAGTTTACGTGTTGTATTATGAGCAGATAAATCGAAAAACGCTGTTTATGAGTGTGAATTATATATGTTTTATATAAGTGTGTTGTTTTTGTTCGGGCTCTGTCTCGAGTCGTCCACCCCCAGCTATTGGTATTGTGCCTGAGTATATACATACATACATATATACAGACAATATACAGTACAGCGTAGTCCCTAATGACCTGGTGGCCAAGCCGTCACCGCTCCCCACTCCACATAAGGGGGGTGACCTGTTTTTATTATCTCCGATTCTCTCTTTCTTTAGCTTGTATCCATTCGGCCCCATTCAGCCTATTGTTTTAAGACGTTTCTCCCCATCCAGATTTTCGATTTCTTCCTGACGAGCGATAGTGAGCCAGCATTGCATGGAGAAATCCAGCTTCGCCGGAGAAATTTTTCTATCGAAAAATTTACAAATTTAGCCAGCTGTCAAAAACAAATTTAAAACAAATGCTGGCTTGCTACCGCTCGCCAGGTAAAAATCGACACTTGGATGGGGGTAAACGTCTTAAAACAGTAGGCTGAATGAGGCCGAACGGTACTACCCAGAGAGAGGGGGAGAGAGAGAGAAAAAAAGAACGAGGTGGGCCCCCTTAACACAACGACAGACACTAAGCACAGGGATTACTTGGACGCTGAGGAAGATTAGTCTGATAAGTCTATTTAGCCTCCTGGTATTAAGTTATCCAAGAGCAGTAGCAGTAATGAGCTGCGGTGGAGTTTATTACACGATAAACACGCTCAAAGGTTTTATGGAGGGACGAGTTATATTAGACCTGCTGGATATATGAGGGTGTCCGCTAAGGCAATCATCGTATATATCAAACTGATAACAGGACTACACCCGAAACTAATAAAGTGGATGCAGTTAAAACCCTCTCCGACATATGACGCGATGTTGAGCCTATTAGGGATACTTTAAAGCCTTTGTTACCATCAGGGGTATTTAGAAATCTTTAGTTTAGTTACTTCAACCTCTGCAGGTGTCTTTGAGTTAGCTGTGGGCAGAAAACTAATTTTGGAGAGGTAATTATAAGAGTGAGATAACTCTATTTCTTATTGCTAATCTGGCAACCTCTGCGTCATATGTGCGTGAAAGGGTTAATAGCCATACATAGTTCAACCTCGTAGTTTGAAATGTAATAAGTCGTAACTCAATCAAGCCTGATACTGTAGCTGTTTTGTTTTTTTGTTTTTTAAATCTTCCACGCCTGGATAGAAGTTATTTAAAACATATGTATAAACTCGTAAGGTATATATATGTCAATTAAGACTTTTATTTAAATACAGACAAGAAAAAACATAGTAATTGATATTGTATATACTCTCCACAAAATGCCTATCATTAAATTAAACTGTTTGTGAAGGAGAATGATACATGTCACTAGAAAATTAATATACGCTTTGAGATTAAGCACTGTAATCTTAATAAACAAAGGTCAATGTTTGTCTGTCAGTTACCCGACATTTGTTACTAAATTCCTCCCACAGTTTTGGTGCCAGGTGGGAGTGTGGGGCACCGTTGGAAAGCCCAGGCTTTGGAGATGGTTTTAGGCGAGTTTAGTGGAAATCAGAGACACTTTTGTTTAATAACATTTTCGGCAGAACTAATGTAGTATACGGGAGCGGAAAAAAAAGCGAAAACAATGGCCGTTTGGGGCAGAAGGAGGCCTCCGATCGAAAAGGTGTATAGAACGAAAGTTGTTCGCAGCCCCCCAAAATGGGGGTACGGATGAGGTCAGATCCAAACTCGGAGGTCATTTAGCGGCCGAAATCGAGGTCGCCGTTTAATGAGGCACAGGGAGGTCGAGGCCGGTGATTATGGTAGTAGTAGTATTGTGATGATTGTGGTAGTAGTGATTGATGATGGTGATTATGGTAGTAGTAGTGGTGGTAGTAGTGATGGTGATTATGGTGATTACCCGAGCAACGCCGGGTACCCCTGCTAGTCATGAAATATTTTGTAGCGATGGATATACTGTATTGGCCAAAGAAAATATGTTAATGCCGATATCCAAAGTATATATGGATATATAATAATGACAGGTGCAGGATCGAGTTCGTTAATATTGTAAAAAAAAAAAAAAAACGACAATGAACAACTTATCTGTTCCGCATTGATATTAGAGATATATTCTCATTTCGGGTAAGTTTTCATCCCGTCTCTTCACTGTTTATGCTGTATACAGGTTTTTGTCAATTAAGTTATCATGTTTACCCCTTCAGCACGATGACTTATTTTTCGTCTATATCTGGTTACCATTAGACGATTTCATTGGCTTATAATCTACCTCTGAGACTAAAAGGGGTAAATACGATCTCAGTAAGCCCTCTGAATTACATAGGTTCTTCTTAAACTGCCTTAAATCGTCACATTTTAGCCCGAACTAAAGATAAAGAAGCGTCATCGTTCTGAAGGGGTTACGGTACTAGTAACTGGTTTGTCTTTTTCTACTGCGTCCATGCAATTCCAAATGTTATGTTATTTATTTATATATCATACTATTGTGATGCTGTCTGTATTTATTTACTGTACAGTATATGCTTCTAGCGTGCTATCTTCGCGAAATGTCCTATATATACTTACTAGCTGAGATACCCGGCTCTGCCCCGTGGAAAATCTAAGTATGGGTTGTCTATCTTGGGCCCCCTACCCCAGGGGTATGAGGGGACAAACACAAATTCGTTTAAAGCCCCCTAAGTGTGCATGCCAAGTATGGACACTACATTTTGAAAACTGAGGGAGGAGGCCCGGCTTAAAACCTATTCTGGCCTCCCTTAAAATGCCTGCTAAGTATGGGCTCTCTATCTTGAAAGCTGAGGGATTAGGGAGGGGGAGATGGTTGTTGTTTAATTAACCCCTTCAGCACCATGAAGCCTTTTTACCTTTGATTCTGGCTACAATGACATGATTTTATGCAGTTTAACCCTTCCTCCTCGGGTGTCATTTTAATATGACACCACAGCAGATGGGCAGGTACCCGGGTGTCATTTTAATAGACAGTAAGCTTGAAAGCCTATTCAGCTTGGTCTGAACGCCGTGCGTCCGACACATGTAAACAAAGCCGATCGCTGCGTCACCGCACCTCCGAAAACAAGAAGGAGAAGACTCGTTTGTTATTGTATGTCTGTATGTCGTTGTTTCAGTAGTGAAAAGATCGTCATATTGCTAACATTGCCTGAAAATGCTCTCCACTAAAATCGTCATCACAACTGAACCAGTTGACTTAGAGAGCTCTACTCAATGCCAGTCTACAGATTGGAAACCGCACTACATTTATAGATGCGTGAGAAATTTCTAGCAGTTAAAATTAACCAAAATACGGTAGCCTAGGCCTAGACGTTTTTCGGCCAGATTGCCCGGGTACGCCGCACTGTCATTAGGAGAGCTAGCCCGGGCCAGGAGGGTTAAGAAGGACCTATTGTTATGTCGGGTTGTAATATTTACAACTTTTGATATAGTCTCCTCAAAAATCCAATTATGGACTTATAGACCTTAGTATAGCCCGACAGGGTCACACCGAACACGTTCTTAATATCACAAAATAGGTATTCAATTAGGATAATACAGAACTCAATAACAACACACATAACAATTACACACTCACTTATTCAAAGATATATATATATATATATATATACCTGAAACTCAGAATGCAGCTTCACCTGGATAATTATTGGAACTATCAGGCAAGGGATATAAAGCATATAAATGGTAGATCATGAATGGGGAGCAATTGCTCTTCAACTGTGGTTACAGGTATCAGTGAATAAAATAGCAACAAAAGTGGAACATGAACATAGAAATAATAACCCTTAATAATAACAATCGATAAGAGTCGAGTGTCTTATGTGAATGAGAGACAAAATAAAGAAATAAAATACAGTCTCAGTATCAGAGACACAGGGGAGTTGAGAGCAAAATAAACACCCAGGTAGGCTGGGTGAGTCACACGGTTGAGAGATGTACTATAAAAGGTTAGTTGAGGTATTCTCAAGTGACCTTCCTACTCAAACAAGGGAGGTCAGGTCACTGACTGGACTGCGGTGGTGGAAATTAATTTCAAAGTTAATGCAACTAAAGTTGTAGTTTTAATAATATTGTTCTGAAATTAGTGGCAAAATATGATTTAATTTAATGCACAAAAGATTAAGTTGGTAGATTAAATTATGTAATCTCTAATGAATATCTTATATTCACGTCAACGAGCGTATGTAAGAATAACGAAACGAGCCGAGGAATTCAGATATGAAGTGGGTGTATAATTATGAATGAACTATAGAATAAATCTATTTAATTACACTGGAGAGCAAATTATAATTCACTAAATGAAGGGTTAGTCAAATGGATGCTCTGGAAACGCTTAGGATTAATAGCGTACAAGGATAATTAACAATATATTAATTGACAAAAGAACTGGGGTGCATACGACGAAGTTATGCTAAAGAAATACTTATATCAGTATGCTTAAGCGGTCTGAATGAATTAACAGAGTTTTACAAGGAACACACACTAGAGTAATAGGTGTATGGTAAGTGATGTGGAATTAAGTAACAGAATCTATGCAATGATGGAATTCCTGAGCACGAAGAATCAGAATTACTTACATCAGTAATCAAATGAACGTCAATACGCATTCATAAAATGATTACAAAGGTGATTATGTAATCGAACGTAATCAAGGAAGCTGGGAGAAAGAGGTTGTGACGCCTGCAGCTTAGCAGAACGCCACGGGGGCTCAGCCGCTCGCTTGGCCACTCGCTAACGCTTGCCAGGGCAATGTATTTGGCTACAGTCTATCTACAATGTTGTACTTTCTTTCTTGTGAATCGTCATGTCACAGGCAGTACAGAAGTGGTCTTTATTTTCGCCTGTGACAATGCATTATATTGTATATCATGAGTAGAACATAAGATGCATTGTATATTGTTGAGGAGAGAGAGAACCATATAGGCAGTGAGGTGGTAGTTTGTGCGTGCTTATACATGTGCTGCCTTCCCCCCGCTCGTAGGTTCGCGCGCGTGTCATCTCCCGCCTCTTGATTGGCTGGTGGCTCCTGGCGCCTTCTGCAGGTCTGCTGCCTGGTGACGTAGCGGCTTGTGATTGGCTGACCACCATGCCTTTGTGTGATCCTAGGGGTCCCGAGGAGCTACTCTCTTCAGAGCTTGCCTGACCAGCATACCCTTAACATATCCCTTGCCACCTGTCCCCGACTTCTACCTATAGAGCACTTTCTCTCTCTCTCAACTTCTTACCTCTCATTCTTCCTCTCTATTTAATATCAAAACTCCCCTTTGGTTTTGAACGATTTCATATATCGGCCATCGTATTATATGCTGAAGCTCTCAGATATTTTATGTTTAGTTAGGCATTTTGGAGGGGTTACCATTTTGTCTGTAGAGGTTCGACACACTCACGGTGTCTCCCTACATATTCCTTGGCTGTCTGCTGGGCTATTTAATGCTAGACTGGGGTAAGGCTACTTGTGTTGTGATTTCCGATGTGTAACAGGTTTTGTTGAGCCTGTACAATCGCAACGGAGACGTGGGAAGCCTAGGTGGTCTTTCTGACTGTGTACCTTGTGAGTTTAGCACTGTGTTGCGAGTGAGGGCTTTTGCCTCTGCCACCCAACACTGTGCTAACTCGTTTTGTTTTGACTTTGAGAGGGTCGCCAGGAGAGAACCGATACTAGCAATCTGGATCTCTCAAGAGAGCACCCCATCATTTAACGTAATTTGGCCGCACAGTCTTAAGGACCTCGCTAGGCTACGAGCCGCTTGCTCAGCCATTGTTTCCTAGCCTACGACATCCCAGCTAGACTTTATTAGCCTAGCAGACACCCGATTAGGATCATAAGCTCTTATGTTATGTATGCAGCATTTTTATTCCTGTTGACTGTAAGCCTTGGTTGTTGTTGAGTTGCACAACCCGAGCAGGCTTTTTGAGTTGCCTGAGGAAGTACTTCTTTTGTTGTTGGAGACAATACTATTGCGCATTTATTATTATTCCCGTGCCAGTTAACCCGGTATGTCCCTACACTTGTCATATCTTGTTCCTGCTATATAGATAACAGTTCAAAATCCGATTCGATCATCTTACGCAGCATCAGACTTTCTTCAGAAGATTCCTGCTCGATGTTTTATGACTTTCGTTCACTTTCTTTAATATAGGAGTGACAGTTTATTATTGTTTAGAGTAACTTTATATATACCTTCTTCTAGTTTGCATTAAATAATTGCAGTGATTTAATTAAGCTTTCTATCTTTTTCCTTGTATACTTTATTAACGTAATTGTATGTTGTTGTGATCAGGCTGTATCAGAGATCATCAGCCTGTAGTAGTAGTGCATTTATACCGAGTTATAGGATACCTCGTTATCGCAGATTTAACTCTGGAGGGTATAGGTGTTTTTTTGTGCGCCGGCATTATAAGTTCGAGGGTTGGATCTAGTTTTACCGTTGTGGCTGTGAGCCTTTCTAGTCCAATGATTAAGAGCCCTTGTTTTATACGAGCCCCGGTCGTAACAAGGTGTTTATAGGGGTGATTCTAGGTATAAATATTAAGTATGTGCGAGTAAATTCGTTATAAAAATGGGCGTAAATTCTAGGTAAAATCAGATAGGAAGGGAAATCAAGTCACGAAATACACTTCGACCTCAACTCACAAAATACATAACAGAATACATATATAGAAAGATCTGTGAGCGTGTGGCAAAGTGAATAACTGAACACAATAACGTATACATAAGACGTTCTGTAGAGGATTAATCAAATAACAGGCTTAGGGCTCATACACAGTTTTTAATACAGGTGATAGGTAAGGTTCGGAAGGATTAACACAGTACGCAATTAAGGATCTTGGGCACAGATCTCTGAGGTTATTATCACAACACGGACCACATATCTTACTTTTACCTTGACAACAATAACACAACGAAAAACACACAGAAACACTTGGGGGATATTTGGAGGGCAGGGGAAGAGAGTACAGGTCTGGCCAACGTAGGTCGTGGGTCCAAGGTACAGCACTTCCGGGGTGTAGGGCGTCACTCGAGCAGCACTTCAGGTGTGTGGGGCGTCACTCGAGCAGCACTTCAGGTGGGCACACTCTCCGGCAGGGTAGGGGCAGGCAGGTACAAGCTACACTGTTAAATCGCTACTCTGTTCCTGGGTAGTCTTGAGTAGTATTGGGAGTGTATTTTGCATACCTCACTACAATTTTCTTGAGATAATGAGCGGCTTTTTTCTTGACTCTAGTTTACAGGTATGCAAAATCAGAGGGATATGGGGAAATGGTTGTGATGAAGTTGTGAGGTAATTACTTATCGTAGGTATACATAGTGGTTGTTTACATGGATACATATATGCTAGGTAGTTATTACTTACCTAACCCTTGTCTAGCGGGGGGTTTTGGGATATTTTGGGCATATTCAGGCCCTCCTGAATGATCAATCAAGTATCTGCATGAAAAGAAATGTATTCAGCAAAAAATTAGGCGCTAAAAGCTTCAAAATGAGACCAGAACGAGCTATGTAGCAGTCGTCGTTCTCACGCAGTGGTACCACTAACATGGGAGTTTAGCGTATAGCGGCATATTTTTTCCAGCTACCCTCACTACTGGCAACACTGAGGGAGAACAGAGGGAGCATGAGTCAGTGGGCGGCGGTAAGCCCTTCGGACGTGTGGCCTGCTGCGCTCATTTGGCTGCGGCCATTTTCACTCGATTTTAACCCTTTAAAAGCTTTAATAATGCTCCTAACTTGCTGCAAATTGGAGGCCGACTTAAGGCGGGCCCCGCCAGTTAAGGGTTAAGGCCTAGTTATTTAGTTTAATAATGGAGAAATGGGATGTGTACGGAAACGTCCCTGAGCTAGCCTCCTAGACAAACATTGTTATAGCTCGTCTAATAGTTGTTCTGGGTAGAGGTTTATTATATCTCCTGGCCCGTCATCAGGTGTCCCCCCTGCCTACATTAATTTGTTTCTGTAGACTTCGGGCCGTTGATGTTTTATTTGCATAAACATCGTTGCATTGTATGCAAGATCCGGGGGCTGAGGAAATGCTATGCTGTGGTTGGCTGCTGCGAGGGGGGGGAAGCAGGCTGGTGATTGGTGGAGAGAATTTCCCATTCTCGAAGCTGGTGGCTGTTATCGTAGAAAACGGGGAAGCAGGGGTCGCTCTTGTATTTGTCCAGGGATTGCAAACATAGTTATATCCTGCCAAGCAGTTGTTCTTGGTAGAGGCTTATTATACCTCCTGGTCCGGCATCATGTGTCCTCCTGTCTACATCCATTTGTATCTGTAGACTTCGGGCCGCTGATGTTTTATCCGCATAAACATCTCCTCACTATAAGCCAGATCCGGGGGCTGAGGAAATGCTGTGCTGTGGTTGGCTGTTGTGAGGGGGGCGGAGCAGGCTGTTGATTGGTGGGGAGTATTTCCCATTCTCGAGGCTGGTGGTCGTTGTCGTAGAACACGGGGAAGCAGGGGTCGCTCTTCTATTTGTCCAGGGATCAGAGCATGGGAAAATTGGGATGGCTCTTCTATTTTTCTTGTCTTCTCCTGTTGCTTCCTTGTCTTGATAGGGTCTTGGAGTTGCAGACTGGCTATTCTGTAACTGTTGCTTGGATGGTTCGTCTGTAGACCCGTTATTTAACCTATATTATTTAGAGGGTTTATTGAGATCATATTGACCTTATTGAGTCGTAAAAGTAGATAATAAACTAAAAAAAAATTGTCTAATGGTAACCAAAATATAATGAACATTACAGTAATGGTGGTGAAGGGGTTAGTTGATTGATTTGAATATCCCCTTCACGTGCTTTGTTTACTTTGACAGATATTTTTGTGTTCAGAAATATGTAAATACGTATAACTAACTTGAATGTCAACCAACTGTCCACTTGCGAGTTTTGGCCTATAAGGAAGGTGGAGCTGTGGTCATCAATGTTTTGCAGAATTATCAGCTAGAATTCGGTCATAATTAATTTATAAATACATAACACCAAATTGATCATACTTTTTATCCATCAGAAACCCACAAGATTATTGCATTTCTCTTTAATAGCGATGTTCACGTCTCCAACTTCCTGGAAGCCTGAAACTCGCAAATGGTCAATTACGAGGAGGCAATATACTAAACAAAGATAAACCTGTTCAGATCTCGCGGCGTGTTAACAATCATATTGTCAATAACCTTTACAATGCTGATGGTAAAAATGGTAGGATTTGGTCGCCTCATAACAAACACTTTCTATTACCCCGAGTGGGTCTTTGTTTATTCAGGGGCCGGCCAAGTTCAAAGCAGCTTACCCTTTCCTCCAACTTACTAACTCTGTCGGTGATAAAGGTCACAGCGTCAAGAGGCATTACCCACGTCCAAATCACACCACTCACCTTCGAATTACCTCCTACTCGCCAATGCTTGTGACAGAAATGCAAATACTACTTTGGAATTAGGCAAGTTCCGATAATATAGTCCAGAATGTCGTTTATGTGATTACTACCTCTGGTGAGTGGTGGAGGATTTTCACCACATTTTGGCCCATTATGTTTGGGCTGTATATACTCAGGCACACACCCCACAGCTGGGGTGGTTGAATCGAAACAGAGTCCGAACAGAAACAACATTTAACACCTAACGAGCGGCCTAGGCGGTAATTTATATGTGCTGCCCAGGGGGGGTGTTTTTACCCTAAATAGGGTTGTTTACGTGATCATTTTCATGCCTAAATAAGACCCAGAGCGTAAAACAAGTATCTATCCCTGAAAGGGCATAAACAGAGCTTTCCAATGACACCCCAACCATCCTTGTACGACCGCTAGTTTTCTTGCAATGATCGCGCAACACGAGTGCAAAAACCATGTAATTAGGTAGTTTCCCTACATAATTCCCTGTGTAGCGAGTGCGTGAGGGTGGGGGAGGGTGGGATTCATGTCAGTAGGTCCGCCGCGGTGGTCTGGAGCAGTCATACGCTTGCTACTCTCCTGCCACCACTTATCTCTCTCTATCAGCAATATTACGTGCTGAAAATGGCACACGACATAAGTTGTGAACCGCCACATAGTCCAAATTTCTTTCACTCGACATATGTTGCGCGCCGCCAGTTAAGGGTTAAAGATCCAATTCCTAGGGCCCGGCACCACTTTCGCGTTCCCTTGCCCCTATCTCTGTCTCGTCTAGTAGGTGAATTTTACAAGGGGAGGAGGATTCCTAGCCTCCGCCCGCTAAATAACAAAAGTAGTACAGGAAATGTGTGTGAATTTTGTTTTTGTCTGTGTTTGTTCGCTGTTTTGTCTTGTGTTTTGTGTTTTCCTGGTCTTGCTCTGTCTTCAGTCGGCCACCCCCAAAAATATACAAAAACAAAACAAATAATAATAAAATAGAGGAAAATAAAAAATAAAAAATAGTAAAAGTGGGGATTGGGCCTGAGCATATACTGTAGATAGATATATATATAGTACAGGAAAAGAAACAGGCATAAACGGCTACATTTGGGTAGAGTATGCCAAACCTCACTCTGGACATCAGCCCTCACCCAAATAACACTACGCATATTTTAATTGTCTTCTTCACATGCTGTGCCCTTTTGCTGCTTTTGATTGTTCACAGTGCACTTCTACTAACCTGTGTCATGTTTAATATTGAACTTCAGCTGTAGAATATTACTATTATCTTAAATTTTATGTTTTTTGTTATCTCTCTCTCGATATCTATCTATCTATCTATCTATCTACCTGTATATATATATATATATATATATATATATATATATATATATATATATATATAATTATATACGGTATATATATATATATATATATATAGAGAGAGAGAGAGAGAGAGAGAGGTATACTGTATATATATCGTGTCCATAATGTTCAAACTCTACATTCTGTAGTTACTATTACGTATCCTGTCAGCATGGCCCTATCGTTGATATGATTAGTATTATATTTCAGAAATTCCTGCATTATTATCTCCTATCATAAATTTTATATAGTATTTTACGAGCCTTACATTCTTGAAAATATTATCAATACAAACGTTTTATAGAACTTACTCAAAATCAGCCTAATTTACGTTGATTTAACCACATTCACTCCTTTTCAATATTTACAACATCCAGTGAGTCTATTTGTTTATTTACTAATTTCATATTCATAAGTGTTTCGTATATATCTTTGTATATGTTATGTTAAGGAGGATGTAGTCCCTTTTTCTAGACCCCCTTCTCCCTTATGTTGTTGTTGTTGCTGTTCCCTAAGCTGTCTGGCCGAACAGCCCCAAGGCCCCGAGCAAGACCAAGGCCATAACCGAGCGCCCCCACAGAACCCTCCCTGCCGACCACAATAAAGCCTGGGTGACCGAAGCCACTCCATGGCGGCGAGCTGAGGAAGGCGCAGAATCGCCTGGGAAACCAAAGCCCCACCCAGGGCCCTGTGCCCCTCAGCAATTATGAAGAGAAAGTCGAGGGGCAAAGGAAAAATGTGACGCTTTGGCTTCCAATCTTGGTAGATTGGGAAGAGACGCCGTCACTTGAGATCTAGAAAATATATAAGTAAAAGGAACAGTCAGAGTAAGCTATGGCTATGGCAGAGATCGCTCATTTCTCACTCTGATAGACCAGCCCATCACCACATGACTAGAACCCAATCTTCTCAGCATCAGCTAGGAAAGGCCCTAGAAAGCCGCCTTTGGCGGGGGGATAGCTCCCCTATTTCAACCCCTTTCGGGGTTGGGCACCCGCCCTCTCCCTTATGTTTATTATATTGGTTTTGAGATTTAAGACGTTCGTTCCGTTAGTTTGGCGATTTTGAGACCTTTCGCCTCATTGTCTTGTCAGCATTAAGACCTTTTATGCCATTTAGGTGTCTTTTTTTTTCTGGCGAGCGGTAACGAGCCTGTAATTAAGAAGGAACCGACTTTCGGCCGGGACATTTTTTCTACAGAAGAAATGTACAAATATATCTTGAAAGGGGGTCTTGATGGTGTATGTTTTAAGCTTGATGGATGTCTAGCGAGGAAACTAAAAAATATATTAATAAATATATATATATACATAGAAGAAAAAAAAGCAGTACCCCCTTAACCAAAGCCTTGCGTGTCCTCCTTTCCACGCCGTTCAGTCGCCTTCCAATTATGATGTTTTTGTCCTACCTTTTGGTTTATATATCTATAATAGTTTCCCTACGTTACCTCATTATAATTCTTGGACACAATTTTCAGACCCAGTAGCATCAATTAGTTGACCTATAAGTGGTATTGTAATTGTTCTTCTACTGAATGTGTGTCTGTCTCTCTGATTAATAATTTGCTCTTGTACTTTTGTCTGTATCTCTGCTTGTAAGCTTTGTAAAAATAATACACTATCGTATCTTGACAATTTGTGTTCGGTATGTACGTTCCTCTGCAACCCCCCCCCCCCCCTTCATTGATTTCTCTGTTAACCCTCTCAGTATTATAACACCTTTCTATATATTATCCCGGTTAATGTTATACTAATACACTGGGTGGAGGAAGAACTTGCTTGAGTTTAAGAGTTGAGACAGTTTGTACAGTTCCCTGCATAAGTTATGTGCCTCTCTGAGATTATATTTATGAAAGTTATAATAGCATTATTGAATTAGGAGAGTTTTTTGCTATGCCGTAGTTAATTCACCTTCTACTGCAACTGTTAAATTAGATGCTACACTCTTAATTCAATTACAATATTATGACATATAAATATAGTATCAGCGAGGAACGGAACTTATGTAGGGAACTGTACCTGATTTGATCCCTAGCCGAATAAAATCGTCTAATTTGAGCTAGACTAACATAAATTATGCCCTCGTATGCCTATTAAGAACCCCTTGTGAGAGAGAGAGAGAGAGAGAGAGAGAGAGAGAGAGAGAGAGAGAGAGAGAGAGAGAGAGAGAGAGAGAGAGAGAGAGAGAGAGAGAGAGAGAGAGAGAGAGAGAGAGAAGGAATAGTTAGTGTCTCGGAGACCTTAAAATCCATTCCGGGGAGATACTCGAAGTGGAAGGAGAAACATTGTTTAGTGTATTACAGTCATTACGGAGAGCAAAATACTATCTACTCTCTTCTTAAACTGTTTACAACTTCTGAGGGAAGTTTGTTCCAGGTAGAATAGATCTTATATGTGAAAATAGTTTCTACAAATAGTTGTGCTGAACCTTTTTCAAATCTAACATCCAGCCATGGATGAGAGAGAGAGAGAGAGAGAGAGAGAGAGAGAGAGAGAGAGAGAGAGAGAGAGATCTGTAAGATTAAGTAAGAAGGGAGGCATTAACATAAAAAGAAGATAACAAAATAGAACAGAAGAGGAAATAAATAAATAAATAAATTAATAGAGGGAAAGGGGGAAGATATATTGTAGGCGGGAGAGATTTAGGGGGCATGGTTCAGTTTTGGGTCAATTTGTTCATGTATATATGATTTGTGTTTTTAGTTTCCTCCCTAGAACTCCAACAAAGTTAAAACAAAACATTATTAGATCCCCTTTCTAGATAATTTGTACATTTTCGGTAGAAAAATATCCACGGCCGAAGGCCGGTTCTTCCAAAATTATAGACTCACTATCGTTTGCCAGGAAAAACAATCGACACCTAAATAGTACGAAAGGTCTAAATATTGACAAAGAAATGGGGCTAAAGGTCTTCAAATTGACAAAGTAATGGACAAACCTCTTAAAATTTGAAAACTAATTGGGCTAAACATGAGGGAGAAAGATATCTAGACAAACGACCCATTGGCCCTTAAAAGAAGTAAGGAGATGGGGCGAGGGGACGAACAGAGAGGAGAGGGAATACGAGAGAAGAGAAAAGATAACAAAGTCAAATGCTAGGGAGAGAAAGATAAATATTGGCATTGCAAAAGGTAAAAGGGAGATGATTGGTTTTTCGGTTCCCCCTTTTCCCTCATGTTTATTTTAAGACGTTAGGCCCACTAGTTTTGCGATTTTAAGACTATTCGACCCATTTCTTTATCAATATTAAGACTTTCCGTGCCATCTAGATGTTGATTTTTCCCTGGCGAGCGATAGCAAACCTGTATTTTAGGAGGAATCAGCCTTCGGCTGGGACATTTTTCTCCCGGAATATGTACAAAATTATCTAGAAAGGGGATCTTGGGGATGTTATTTTAAGTTTGATGGTGGTCTTGGGAGGAAACTGAAGACATAATTGATAAGTAAATCAATCGATCACAAACTAAACCCTTCCCCTCTTTAGTTTCAATAGACAAGTGTCTATGCTACGGTGAAATTGATCAATACATACACATGATATTCTTTGTATCCTTAACCCCTACAGCACCATGAGGCTTTGTTACTTTTGATTCTGGCTAAACTTAGTTGATTGTCTGCAGTTTAAGAAGCGGCACCTAACGTTAACTTAACCATTTTCAACGTTATCGTCCGTTTTATGGTCATGTTCCTCGCCGTATCCTTCACCTTCACGTCCTCCTCCTCCCCACTATACTTGTCCTTCACGTCCTCCTCCTCCCCACTATACTTGTCCTTCACGTCCTCCTCCTCCCCACTATACTTGTCCTTCACGTCCTCCTCCTCCCCACTATACTTGTCCTTCCCTCCCCCTAACTGTGTGGCCGAATCACTGACTTTAGTCCTTCTTAATGCGGGACGCCTTTCACAAATCTAGTAAATCATAGGCTATTGTGATCTGAAATACAATATATATATATATATATGAGTATATATATATATATATGTGAGTATATATATATATATATATATATTATGTGAGTATATATATATATATATATATATATATATAGTATATATATACATATACTGTATATATATATATATATATATATATATATATATGAGTATATATATATATATATTGTCACAATGACCAGGGTCTTTTAGGAGTAGCTAGACTCGAGTGGCGCCAGACTTTCATGAAAGCAGCTGTGCCAAGTCTTACAGGTCTTACAGTATAGGTACAGGTCTTATGTATAAGACGTGGTATTGTGAGTTTCATTCCAATACCCTTCCAATCGCACATGACTAGTTTTGCCGTGCCTCTAAGCGATTTTGTCTCAATAAACATTTGTGTAGAATGAGCCAATTGAGTGTTATTGGTTTCGTATATGAAGTTGTTTTTTAGTGGCAACGTTGTAATTTGCAAGCTAGAGGTAAGTAGGGAGAGAGCACTGTTGCTCTTGTCTCGGAAGGATGGGGGCGCGAGTTTGCCAGCACCACGAGTTTCATTTAATTATGTGACCATTGCAAGTTTAGTTGCGTTGCAATATCAAGATGTACTTTATTTTATCTGCCACGCTGTTTTAGTCAATATGTTAACACAGGAATACGTTAGTATAAGTTATTCTTGTGAAGTGTCTTAGTGATATCATATCGTGTGGTGATATATTGCAACCCCTTAGTTTGAGCCTGGCTCCCGCTAGCTACGCCTACGCCAGGGCCAGACTTCATCATTCTCTCGTTGGCGGCCAGACGAGGTAGTTGGTGTCCTCTCTCTCTTGTGACCCATCAGTCTGCCCCTTTTGTTTGTCCTTGCTTGCATAATAGTAACGTAACGTAATTAACAGAGAATCCTAGACATTCATTAATTCCTTTAATTCTTCTTTTCCTCTGATCAGCAGTTTATTATATTTCCTTTTGTTTTATATATTCTGTACTTCCGGTGGCTGATTTCGGAATCCGTGATAGGGAAGAGCTGGGAGGCTTGCCGGGGTCCGTACTAATAAGCACTGTTAATTCCCTAGACAGTCCACACACACACATCCATAACCCCTACATATTTTTCCCGTGTTTGTGCTTAGGACCCGGTAGCAACCTTGACAGTTCTGCCCCAGCAATTGTTTGTTCCCTATCTCGGGTTTCGAACTGAGGCAACGGAGTGGTTAATATTAATTAGGAATCCAGCTTCAGTCTGGACCCCTCAACCCCCCCCCATAGTTAAGTGAGTGTGGGAGGTGGACTCTTAAGAGTTCATTGTTTCGGGCGGTATCTCACTGGGGGGCCCAGGTTGAAGCAGGATATATTGGTGTGATATTAGAGGTGGTCAGGGCACCCTGCCTCCACTAATATCAGCCCGAGGTTAGTAGTCATATTAGGACACTGCCTTGTATTGTTAGTTCATTATATGTATGCAATATTATTATGTGCAACTCTCTTGGGTTGAGTGGGGATTACCGTTGGCTGATTTGCGCACGGTTTAGTACTGTCAAGGGCATGCATAGCCTGTTATGCTCGAAGTACACCTGCACTCTGTTTTTTCTTTGATGTCTGCTGGTAGCCTATATGTATTTAACTGTTTTGATTATCCAACCCAGCATTGCTAATCCCGGTGTTGGTTTCGAGTTCTCGTAGCTAGTAAGTTACATGAGTATTTCTGTTCTACTTATTATTCAGAATAGGAGCAGGGCAGTGTGCACCTTAAGCCCTGAGAAGAGCCTGGAAGCGTTCATAGTGCTCTAACCTGTTGCGTCGTGG
Organism: Paralithodes platypus; assembly: GCA_032716605.1. Lineage (NCBI taxonomy): Eukaryota > Metazoa > Arthropoda > Malacostraca > Decapoda > Lithodidae > Paralithodes > Paralithodes platypus. The sequence continues at coordinate 41,006,930 of CM064573.1, read as the reverse complement.
TGTTGTTTGGTAGAGAGACAAGGTGCATTTCCATTAGTAATTATTTTCGTATACCGGTACCGTCTCTAAGCAACTGAGGTCCAGATTCGTAACAGTGGCGACCTTGCCCAAGATAATCAGAATAGTACCAGCAGTATTAATAAGATTTATTTTGATCAGAGGATTTTTTTTTAGAATAGGTGTCTAGCATTTTATTTTACACTGTCTGAACAACAAACAAGAGAGGAGGGGGAGAGTGTCGTGCCGTTGCATATCACCAGTGAGGAGGATGCGAGAGTGTTCCTTCGGAGTTCTCCAGAATGGGCACAGATGCAGTTGAGACGGGTGGAGGAATTGAGGTTGATTGCATCAGTGTTGGGAGTAGAGGGGTCTCTTCTTACCATGAGGGAAGCATTTCAGCAGTATGTATGGCAGTATTATTATGATGTTCTAGAGGAGGCTGAGTCAACAACTGTGCCGGCAGGAGGCTATATCACACCTGCACGCTCTCCGCCGCGCACATCCAGTCCTTTTAATGATAGCAAAACATCTTCCCAGTCGACATGTCCTACTGTTGTTCCCCCGTTGTTGCCTGACATGCCCCCTGGTGTGCCCCAACTTACTCAACCCCATTTTTATCCTTTACACTCTACTCCTGCCGCTGGCTGGGCGGCACAGAACCAGGTTACACCTCCCCCCCCCCCCATTTATCCCAGCTGGACTTTCTACGATTCAGCCACGTTACCGTCCCGCTTATGCTCCTACACCATCCCCTACTTTTGCCCCGGTAGGGCTATCGAGTGATGCTCTAGTACAACTAGAATTGAAGAAATTGGAAATGCAGGAGAAAAGAGAAGCTAGAGAGATGCAGGAGAGGTTAGAAACACAGAGAATGGCAATGGAGTTACAAAGAACCAAAGTTGAGGTAGACGGGGGTAGGTACACAAGGGGACAAGTGGGCGCGGTACACAGGGAGGAATCTAGCGAGTTAAAGTTGTCTCGTAGCCTGAAGCTCGTTCCCGCTTTTGACGAGGAAAAAGACACTGAATGGTTCCAGCGATTTGAAAAGAAAGCCAGGAGTTCAAGTGGCCACGGGAACGCTGGGCGGCATTGGTGGCAAATGTTCTCAAGGGAAAATCGCTCGAGGCATATGATATGATGTTAGTGGAGGACTTAGTAGATTATGATAATTTAAAGCGGGCTATCCTTAAGGCTTATGAACTCAGACCAAAAGCCTATCGCTTTAAATTTCGTAATGCAAGGAAGAAGCCTAATCATACTCATGTTGAGTTTGCTAAGTACCTCCGTGATTGTTTATCTCGTTGGCTTTTGAGTGAAAATGTAACCAATTTAAATGAGGCAGTTGAGCTTTTCCTGCTAGAACACTTTACCAACAATGTCGACAAAGAGATTTGCCAAAAGATCCGTGAGAAGCGCCCCGGCAAGCAGTCGGATGCTGCCGTGTGGGCTGACGATCGAGTGTTGGCAACCAAGGGTTTTACTGATCGTGCCAGATATGCCTCCCCCACGACTGCACGTGACGAGAAGTACCGAGCAGGTGGAAGTGGAGGGTACAATAATAGTGGGCCTGGTCCCCCACATAATAATAACGGTGCAGACAAACCAAATTCAGCCCGACCTGATTCCAGTGTTGTTAAGTGTTATGGATGTAAACAGACCGGACATATTAAACCAAACTGTCCCAAGGCAGAGTCTTCTGCAGCGCCTGCTAAGCCTGTGTCGTTAGTGGTTGGTATCCAGGGAGAAGGGGATGAATCTTTGTTACCGAGGTTGGAGGCAGACCGAAGGGTGAAGCATGGGATGCCAACGGCCGTGGCACAGCCTGGCCCCGACAAAGTGTCTCAACTAGGTACCAATGCAGGTCCAGAAGCCTCGCTCGCTTGGTGCCGGGCTTTCGTTCATGAGGGTGAAGTAAGCTGTGTGGGAAGGTGTATCCAGTCAAGGTTCTTAGGGATTTGGGAGCTAAGCAGTCCATGTGTTTGAACTTGACGGGGAAGCCGATAAAATCTGACGAGTTTGTGTTATGTCGAGGTATAAACACTGAGGCCTGTTATAGCCTCGTTCCTGTTCATCTTAGGTGTCCTGTAGTCACGGCGATGGCGAAGGTAGCGGTCGTGGACACATTACCTGTGGAGGGAATTGATTTTCTGCTTGGAGCAGATATGGCATGGAGTAGAGTCTTTCCACCTCCGGTAGTGGTGTCGGAGCAGGTACAGCCGAAGGAGAGGAACAAGGAGGCTAAGAAGCTGCCTCCCGATTTATTTCCGGTGTGTGAGGTCACGAGATCTATGGCCTAGGTTGCACAGCCGGAGGAATTGTTTGGGGAGGAGATAGATCTGATCGAGGGGATGTACAATAATGAATATGCATCACCCATAGATTCGACTGATCTGCAGGGTGCCGAGGATGTGCAGGACGAGGAGGAAGGCTCAGCGGAAAGCTCCTCACTCGTTTCGCCCGGTGCCAGAGGTGATACTGAAGGGAGCGATCGGGTCCCAACGGGAGGACCGGTTGATCCTGTATCATCGAATCAGACCGACTTGGAGGCTATACCTAATCTTACCACCGTGGCACCGGGGGAGATTGGTGAGGCGCCGCAGAGTGATGCTTCATTAACACACTTGTTTTCTAAGGTCAGGGAGAGTACTCCAAACAGACGTAAGACCCATCAGCTCTGCCATATTAACATGTTGAAGAGGTACTATCGTGCGGCGGGCACACAGGCTGTGTCACCTAAAGGGGCTAGCCGAGAGAGTTGCCTGGGCGCCGATCAGTCACCTGCTGGTGTTAACGGGGAATTGTCTGAGGCAGTTTGTGCTACTGTATCTGCTCAGAACGGGTCAGTGGGGAAAGTTGAGTCAGATACGGTCAATTTCTTGCCTATGTTATTGACTGGAGAGTTGGAGTCGGAGGTGCAGGGTGAGCCCGGGCCTGGTGGATGGTGGTTGGATAACCCGGGTCCCGGGGCTAGCGGTTCATGCACTGTGGGAACACCAGGTAAGGCTCCTGCAGTGCCTCTCAACCCCCCTCTGCACTCTCCCCAATTCTCCGGTCCCAGGGACCAGGATGCCATGTCTCGTTGCCCTGACCTGGTTGTAGAAGGCAGGAGGAGGAGAGGGATCTTTTCCCAGGTGAGGCTGTGCCGGTTGGGACATGGCCCGAGAACGGGTACCTGGCCCTGCGGGAGAAATTGACCCATTTACCTCCGGAAAGGGTTGAGGAGATGGTTACTACCTTGTGGGCTTATCCACACGTGTTCGGGGATGCACCAGGTTTGACATCTTGGGCGGTGCATGACATCGATGTGGGAGAGAATAAGCCTATAAAATTACCACCTTATAGAGTTAATCCACAGAAGCAGCTCGCTCTTGACGCTGAGCTCAGGTATATGGTTGACAAGGGTCTAATCAAGAAAGGCTGGAGTGAGTGGTCAAGTCCAGTAACTTTGCAGCCTAAGCCTGATGGTGAGATCCGCTTCTGTGTCTATTTTCGCAAAGTAAATTTACTCTCCAAGACAGATACCGACCCTTTACCGAGAGTTAATGAGTCAGTAGACAAGATTGGGGCAGCCACGTTCATCACAAAAGTGGACTTAGTTAAAGGCTATTGGCAAGTCCCACTAACTGAATGTGCCAAGAAAATTGCTAGTTTTGTGGTGGGTGGAGGAGTGTATCAGTGCCAGGTAATGCCGTACGGCTTGAAGAATGCTCCCGCCACATTTCAGCGGTTAATGGACAGGGTTGTGCATGATGTCCCCAATTGTTTAGTCTACATAGATGATGTTGTTTATGACACAAATTGGACCGACCATTTGGCCAATGTGGGTGAGCTTTTCCGGAAGTTGTCTGAGGCTGGTTTAGTGGTCAACCTGGCAAAGTGCGAGTTCGTGCAGGCTCGGGTGCAATATCTAGGTTATGTTGTTGGCCACGGCCAGGTCTGTCCCCCTCGGGCGAAGGTGGAGGCTATCCAGAGTTTCCGAGAACCTCGTAATAAGAAAGCCGTGCAACGTTTCCTTGGCATGATAGGCTATTATCGCCGGTTCATCAAAGGATATTCCACCGTGCTTGCCCCATTGACAAATTTGCTACAAAAGAACAAACCATTTAAATGGACAACAGAGTGTGAGCAGGCTTTTAAAGATGTCAGAAACCTCCTCTGTTGCCATCCTATATTACGTGCCCCAGATTTCAACAGGCCTTTCGTCTTGGCAGTAGACGCGAGCGATGTGGGTGCCGGCTCTGTGTTGATGCAAGAGTTCGGGGATGATGTTGAGCACCCCATTTCCTACTTTTCGAAAAAGTTTAACCGAGCACAAAATAATTATTCTGTGATCGAAAGGGAGTTGCTAGCTATTATTTTGAGTTTACACCATTTCGCTGTTTATTTGCCACCATATGGGCCCGTGCTCATAATCTACTCTGACCATCATCCGCTGCAGTTTCTTAATAGGCTCAAGGACAAAAACCAGAGACTTACTCGCTGGAGTTTGATGTTGCAAGAATATCATCTCGATGTTAGGCACATCCGTGGTGTTGATAATGTCCTGGCAGACTGTTTTTCCTGTGAGTCCTCTGAGGAAGGATAGGAGAGCACGAGGCTATTTAGTAAGTAAGTCATATTTACTCATGTTAAAAAAATCTATAATATGTAAAAATATAAAAGACTGTCAATGTAAATATTTTGCAGTTGTATACTAATGATGAAAGTTTTGTTTCAAAGCTCCAAAACCCCCCCCCCCCCCCCCCCCCCCCATGTGAGGGTGTCACAATGACCAGGGTCTTTTAGGAGTAGCTAGACTCGAGTGGCGCCAGACTTTCATGAAAGCAGCTGTGCCAAGTTTATTAGAAAGACCTGGTATTGTGTGTTTCATTCTGATACCCTTCCAATTGCACATGACTAGTTTTGCCGTGCCTCTAAGCGTTTTTGTCTCAATAAACATTTGTGTAGAATGAGCCAATTAAGTGTTATTGGTTTCGTATATGAAGTTGTTATTTAGTGGCAACGTTGTAATTTGCAAGCTAGAGGTAAGTGGGGAGGGAGCAATGTTGCTCTCGTCTCGGAAGGGTGGGGGCGCGAGTTTGCCAGCACCACGAGTTTCATTTAATTATGTGACCATTGCAAGTTTAGTTGTGTTGCAATATCAAGATGTACTTTATTTTACCTGCCACACTGTTTTAGTCAATATGTTAACACAGGAATACGTTAGTATAAGTTATTCTTGTGAAGTGTCTAAGTGTTATCATATCGTGTGGTGATATATTGCAACCCCTTAATTTGAACTAGGCACTAAAAGCTTCAAAATGAGACCAGAACGAGCTACGTAGCACTCGTGGTTCTCTTGCATTGGTGCCACGAACATGGAAGTTTAGCATATATCGGTATATTTTTCCCAGCTATGCTCACTACTGGCTACACTGCCGGCCTCTCGAGAACACAGGGAACATGAGTTAATGGGCGGCGGTAAGCCCTTGGAGTCGGCTGTCTGGCCCGCTGCTCTCCCGGCCATTTGCACTCGATTTTAACCCTTTAAAAGCCTTAATAATGCTCCTAGCTTGCTGCAATTTTTTTTTTTTCTATGTGATTGAGGGAGGCAAAAGGCATAACTGCCTATAGCGAGTGCCCCCCCCCCCCATAGTTGAAAGAGTGACAGGGCCAAAATCAAGGGACGTTCGAGCCAAAATGCCTGGACACACAGAGTTTGAAGCAATTTAAGTCATAGGAAGAGGGAAAGACTGACGCTGGGAGAGAGTTCCAGAGCTCAGCTGTTGAGTAGAAGAAAGTTTGAGAGTAACATTTCACTCTTGGGTTGGAGAGTTGCACAGAGTAGGGGTGGGATTGAGTTGCAAGACGGGTACCACGTGCCCTACGTAAAGGAGGTGGTATGCACTGGGATAGCTCTGAGGAACACTGATTATTATAGTAGCGATAGAATAGCGAGAGAGATGCAACATTGCGGCGGAGAGAGAGAGATTGCAGAGAGTTGGTGAGTGGACGGGAGTTAATGATACGAAAGGCCTTCCTTTCAACTTTGTCTAGGAGAGCGGTGTGAGAGGAACCTTCCCACACATGTGAACAATACTCAATACAAGGGCGCACTATGCCCCTGTACAGAGCAAGAAGCTGTGCAGGGGAAAAGAACCCCCTAAGGCGGTTGAGCACACCCAGCTTCTGGGAGGCTGCCTTAGCAAGACTGGTAATATGGTCCTTCCAAATGAGAGCAGAAGAAAAAGAGACACCAAGAATATTGAGAGAAGATGAAGGGTTGATTTTTGTATTGTTGAAGAATAAGGGATAGTCCGCTGGGAGATCCTGACGGGTAGATAGGTGGAGAAATTGGGTTTTGGAAGCATTAAAGTTAACAAGGTTTTCTCTGCCCCAATTGGAAATAGTATTTAGATCAGTTGGTGCACGACTTAAGTCGAGCGCCGCTCTTTAAGGGTTAAAGTTTACCTATTGTTCGCTATTCTTCAGAATGTACAGTCACGGTAAAATAGATTCGCCAAGACACACTACTTACTCTAATCTTCCCCTTATGCTTATTAAGAAATCGTGCTTTAACTTAGCTGGATAAACGCTAGTATTACATTATGTGTTAAGGTGTAGGTTATTTAGAAGTTAGTTAATCTTACAGCAATAAAATACCATGTAGACAAATTTATACAAGGTATCTTAGATAACTCTGGCAAAGTATTGTTCTTACCCACTTTTAACATTAATTCAAATATGTAAAAGAGCATAGCCACCTTCAAACAATAAACAAATTTGTGAGGATAATCAATTCAACCATATCTGTACTGCAGGCTACATGTACCAGGTTCATGTGTAGGCTACTGTATGTGAAAGCCTAGATACTGTAGAAGTAATCTTAAATAACCTCAGTTTAATATACTGTATATATATATATATATATATATATACTGTATATATATATATATATATATTTATTTATTTATTTATTTATTTATATATTTAAAGTACCGGGTAACTAGATATATAATTGAAAATAGTAATTAAGGCTCACCTATTGATGTTGGTAAGTGACGAGTTGGACGTTCACCAGCTCTTATCCTGTGCAGTGATTTGGGTACTGGTAGGTCAAGTAATTCATATTTAAGATTTCTTTCATATGCACTTGTCTCAAAATGTAAGCTGCATATCATTGCATTAGCATCCTTAATATAGTCTGCTCTCTTACAAAGGTGAATCCATTTCTTCTTTGTTTCGTCGTCTTTAGGAAAGTGGTGAAAAGTTATATTTTTATCACTTGCTTTTTTCCTGTTTGAGAATCACGCCTTTCTTATGCATGGTACAGGGCAGGGCAGGGCAGGGTGCAGAGGGTGGCAAGCAGGGCAGGGCAGGGTGCATAGGGTGGCAAGCAGGGCAGGGCAGGGTGCAGAGGTTGGCAAGCAGGTGGCAGGGTTGGCTTGTTGTTTGCTGCTCCGGTGTGGTGAGAGGTGTGACGGGAGTGTCCCCCGCTGGTCCTTATATACCCCTCATACAACGTTGCCGCGTCTTCCCGCCAACACGCAGTGCGGCGGTGCTGCCAGATGCGCCCGGACTAACGTTAACTGTCCCGTTTGACGGGAATATTTTACGATTGACGGGAGCAGCTTACGTTTGACCGGGCGAGCTGCTACGTCTTACGGGGCTTCTCCCGTCAGACGTATCCGATCGCCCGGTCAGACGTAGGATTTCCCGACTTTTGACATACGTGAGCGCGAGCCCCGTATCTGATTTGAAATCCAAAACATACCGTGCGGCCTTGGCCGCACCAACCACATCCCCGACCAGCATGGCTACTCCCGCCATGCGCACCAACCCCCACGACTAGACACAATTTCATTTACGTTTTGCGTACTAAGCCCTTACGTTTTACATATTCGGTTGCCAACTACCAATAAACCTTCGTACAGGAGCATACGGGAGCATATACGTTAATGTGTGACCCCAGCATAAGAGTTCATTGTTTCGGGCGGTATCTCACTGGGGGGCCCAGGTTGAAGCAGGATATATTGGTGTGATATTAGAGGTGGTCAGGGCACCCTGCCTCCACTAACATCAGCCCGAGGTTAGTAGTCATATTAGGACACTGCCTTGTATTGTTAGTTCATTATATGTATGCAATATTATTATGTGCAACTCTCTTGGGTTGAGTGGGGATTACCGTTGGCTGGTTTGCGCACGGTTTAGTACTGTCGAGGGCGTGCATAGCCTGTTATGCTCGAAGTACACCTGCATTCTGTTTTTCTTTTATGTCTGCTGGTAGCCTATATGTATTTAACTGTTTTGATTATCCAACCCAGCATTGCTAATCCCGGTGTTGGTTTCGAGTTCTCGTAGCTAGTAACTTACACGAGTATTTCTGTTCTACTTATTATTCAGAATAGGAGCAGGGCAGTGTGCACCTTAAGCCTTGAGAAGAGCCTGGAAGCGTTCAAAGTGCTCTTACCTGTTGCGTCGTGGTGTTGTTTGGTAGAGAGACAAGGTGCATTTCTATTAGTAATTATTTTCGTATACCGTCTCTAAGCAACTGAAGTCCACATTCGTAACAATATATATATATAGTATATATATATATATATATATATATATATATATATATATATATATATATATATATATATATGTTCGTATAGCCAGGTAATAGATTCTCTTTTAAACAGACGAGGTTAAAGGCAATAGGAGTTTCAGCATTCAGGATTTTATTGTTACAGCTTTCAATAGTTCTAACAATTTTCCTCTGGGGTTCAGAGATGAGGTACAACAGGTTAGCAAAATACATGGTGGATCCAACGTTTCACAAGTAAACATCTTGCATCTTCAGGAAAAGGAGAGGTAATGATTAGATTAGGGACAAAGCAACATATTTATACAAAATTCGAGGATCAAGAATAGGAAGGTGGGCGGAGCTACTGGGTGTGTGGTGGCTGTTCATTGGTGGAAGGCAGTCTATTCGCGAGACGGGCACTAAATCTTATCGGTGGTTGGTTGTTGGCTGTGGGTGGCTGTGATTGGTTGGTGTTGTCAGTTGTGTGCTGAGCGCGGACGCGTAAGGTAGGGGGGCACGGGGCGAGAGGAAGGGGGGCAACATGCCTGTAGCGCTTGCCTGAAGGAAGAATTTGAGGTCTTGTGTTTGGTTGTTGATGCTGGGGTTGAGTGTTTGGATGTATAGAGCTTCTAAAATAGCTAGTCTTCTGGGGTCTGATTCTTTGTCGAGTATGGTGGTTTGTTTGTCTAGGTCGACGCGAGTTAGGGCAAGATGGTGGGGGGCTTGATAGTGATCTTTTATAGCGCCAGATTGAAGGTGGAGGGTTAGTCGACGGGAAAGGCGAGTCTGTGTCATACCAACATAGGATAGGGGTCCACAGTCCCCAGAGGTGCAAATATGCTGGTATATCACATGATCGTCTTTCGGTTGGTTGGTGGAAATGGGGCGGTTACGGAGGACAAGGTTGGAGGTCTTAGGAGATTTGTAGTAAATAATGAGTTTTATTTTATTGTCAGGGTTGGTGGGGAGGACGTTTTGTGAATTATTTCTTTCATAATGGATTCGTCTGTTGTGTGGTCGGAAGACATGTAGTTTCTGTAGAAAAATGTAATGGCATTGGCCGGGTTGGTGCTAGGGGGGTCTTGTTTGTACCATTTTTCTAGGTGGTGGTTGATGGCATTGGGGACGTCAGTGTTGGAATACCCATTGTTGACTAGGACCTGGGTGAGCCTTTCCAGTTCATTGTGTGTGTCATTCCAGGTGGTTCAATGGGTGAGGGCTCTCCTGACATAGGCGGCGATGGTGGACTGATGGTAACGTTTAGGGCATTCACTTTCCCCATTAAGACATTGGCCATTGTTAGTAGGTTTGGTGTACACTGTAGTTTTGAAGCCGTGGTCGTGGAGGGAGACAAGGAGGTCGAGGAAGGGTAGATGTCCATCGGTGGTTTCTTCGTATGTGAAGTTGAGTCCGGAGGCGGCCATGAAGCGCTGCTGGAGGTCCCTGAGTTCGCCCAGGTCCTTCACCCGCACGAAGATATCATCGATGTACCTGCAGTAGACAGTGGGCCGGTGGGCAGCCACCATCACTGCTATCAACGCCAAAGCCGATGGCGTACACCTGAAGAAACTCATCGGCGAATTCACCCCAGGTTATGCTTACGGTACTATAAAAACCCACAAACCCGGGAACCCCCTCCGCCCCATCATATCACAGATCCCTACTGCTACCTACCAGACCGCCAAGGCCCTGAACAAACTCCTCACCCCTTTTGTTCCTCGGCAATACAACCTCAATTCTGCTTATGACTTCCTAGAAATTCTACGAGATGCCTCCCCAGCTAACGACCACATCATCGCCTCCCTCGACGTAGAGAGTTTGTTTACCAACGTGCCCGTTGACAAGACCATAGATTTTATCCTACGTCGAGTTTACCACTGTCCTAATACTGGACATCCCGGAGAAGGCCCTGAAGACGCTCTTGGAACTATGTACCAAGGAGTCCCCTTTCCTCTAACCCTGCGGGAATATGTACCAGCAAATCGACGGTGTAGCGATGGGAAGCCCCCTGGGGGTCCTGTTCGCCAATTTCTTCATGGGAACTATCGAAGAGGAACTCCTGGCTGCCCACCGGCCCACAGTCTACTGCAGGTACATCGATGATATCTTCGTGCGGGTGAAGGACCTGGGCGAACTCAGGGACCTCCAGCAGCGCTTCATGGCCGCCTCCGGACTCAACTTCACATACGAAGAAACCACCGATGGACATCTACCCTTCCTCGACCTCCTTGTCTCCCTCCACGACCACGGCTTCAAAACTACAGTGTACACCAAACCTACTAACAATGGCCAATGTCTTAATGGGGAAAGTGAATGCCCTAAACGTTACCATCAGTCCACCATCGCCGCCTATGTCAGGAGAGCCCTCACCCATTGCACCACCTGGAATGACACACACAATGAACTGGAAAGGCTCACCCAGGTCCTAGTCAACAATGGGTATTCCAACACTGACGTCACCAATGCCATCAACCACCACCTAGAAAAATGGTACAAACAAGACCCCCCTAGCACCAACCCGGCCAATGACATTACATTTTTCTACAGAAACTACATGTCTTCCGACCACACAACAGACGAATCCATTATGAAAGAAATAATTCACAAAAACGTCCTCCCCACCAACCCTGACAATAAAATAAAACTCATTATTTACTACAAATCTCCTAAGACCTCCAACCTTGTCCTCCGTAACCGTCCCATTTCCACCAACCAACCGAAAGACGATCATGTGATATACCAGCATATTTGCACCTCTGGGGACTGTGGACCCCTATCCTATGTTGGTATGACACAGACTCGCCTTTCCCGTCGACTAACCCTCCACCTTCAATCTGGCGCTATAAAAGATCACTATCAAGCCCCCCACCATCTTGCCCTAACTCGCGCCGACCTAGACAAACAAACCACCATACTCGACAAAGAATCAGACCCCAGAAGACTAGCTATTTTAGAAGCTCTATACATCCAAACACTCAACCCCAGCATCAACAACCAAACACAAGACCTTCAAATTCTCCCTTCAGGCAAGCGCTACAGGCATGTTGCCCCCCTTCCTCTCGCCCCGTGCCCCCCTACCTTACGCGTCCGCGCTCAGCACACAACTGACAACACCAACCAATCACAGCCACCCACAGCCAACAACCAACCACCGATAAGATTTAGTGCCCGTCTCGCGAATAGACTGCCTTCCACCAATGAACAGCCACCACACACCCAGTAGCTCCGCCCACCTTCCTATTCTTGATCCTCGAATTTTGTATAAATATGTTGCTTTGTCCCTAATCTAATCATTACCTCTCCTTTTCCTGAAGATGCAAGATGTTTACTTGTGAAACGTTGGATCCACCATGTATTTTGCTAACCTGTTGTACCTCATCTCTGAACCCCAGAGGAAAATTGTTAGAACTATTGAAAGCTGTAACAATAAAATCCTGAATGCTGAAACTGCTATTGCCTTTAACCTCGTCTGTTTAAAAGAGAATATATATATATATATATATATATACAGTATATATATATATATATATATATATATATATATATATATATATATATATATATATATATATATATATACTGTATATGTATGTATATATATTTTGGTAGGGGTAAGCCTATTAGGTACAAAATTTAATATGAGGGAAATAAGAATATTCATCTGGTATTAGTTAAAATACAAACATAAACAGATATTGCACCAGTTTGAAAGGGTTAACAATATATATATAAAATAGTTATGTCCCACAGTCCATGTACCGACAAGTGTGGATATCTAGTGACATAAAAGCTTGCAATAGTCTATAGATTTTGCTAATTTATCAGGTATAGTTAGTGCACTTGTTTCTTGTAAGATGTTGAAGTATGTTTTCATCGACTTAGTGTTATCATAAGGATTTAAAAGTTTTGTTGACACCAAGGTACAAGACAAAACTAGTAATGTTCTAAAAATAATTGACCCGTTTTTAGTTAATTATATTTTGTTATTATTATTATTATTATTACTTTACTGACGACATTTTCAAGTTATGTTTTTTAGTTATAACGACATGCTAGCGCTGAATATTGCTACTTTGATATACAATTAGTATTACTGCTTCTGCGTACCCTCCTTGTGGTCACTATAGGTAGTATTATATTATTCTTTTGTTATCTGCAATTAGCTTCTTTTGAAGTGTCCGACCCGGTTAACCCCTTCTGTACCGGCGACGTCTTTTGTTCTAGTTATACTTAAACGATTTTGTGCTGATTAAAAAGGATCTGTGGTTGTAAAATGGGTTAAATAAGATAGTTCGAAGCCTGTTAATTGATTGAGACCCATTATAAAGAAAATACAATCGTTTAATAGTAGTCAGAATAAAGTTGAAAGGACAGCACCGGTACAGAAGGGTTAAGGTGAAGTGAGTACAGCCAGAGGTGACAGAGAACACATTGGCTCTCCCCAGCCTTGACCAGAACCATTGTGACCATTCAGAATTAATCTACAACAACCAATGGGTGAGTGACCATTATGAGAGTCGTCAACCAGCCTACCCTCCCCTCGTCCTCCGCCATCTCCGCCATCTTAAGTGGGTAGTTTTTTTGGTTCTCGGTATATATAGTATCTGTTTACTTAATTATTTTATAGTAACCTTGCTAGACCTCCATGAAGCTTAAAATAATACCCCCTAGACCTCCCTCCAAGATACATTTGTAAATTTTTCGGTAGAAAAATGTCCTGGCCAAAGGTTGGTTCCTCCTAGAATTACAGGCTCGCTTTCGCTCGCCAGGAAAAAATCGACACCTAAATGGCACGAAAGTACATTCTATTGACAAATAAATGGTGTGAAAGGTCTTAAAATCGCCAAACTAACGAAACGAATGTCTTACAATCTTTAGGCTATTGTGACTAAACATGAGGGAGGAAGAGCAACTACCTCCCCCTTCAACTAGTGTCTAGCCGTACCAGTCAGTCTTGCTAAATCAGTGGCCCACAATATTGGATGCCTAAACCAAACTGGACTTACCCTTAACTCCTTCTGTACCAGCGACGTCTGTTAAATTTTATTCTAGGTATATTTAAACGATTTTGTGCAGTTTAAGAATAATCTGTCGTAGTAAAAAGAGTTAAGGTAGCTAGTTCGAAGCCTGCTAAGGCCCTTTTCAAACTGAATACAATCGTCTATAAGTAGCCAGAATAAAGTTAAAAGGACATCGCCGGTACTGAAAGGGTTAACTTCACCTAGACTAATTATAACCAAACCTAACCTAACCAGCAGGTCTTTGTGCGATATTAACTCATTCTGTTCACCCTTAACAACCACAATCACTCACCATCAACTTAGTTATATATTTGTATCCCTACCATATACATCCTCTCCTTCCATAAACGTTTGTTTGTATATATTTCTACATTAACACATACCCACATACCCTACCTCTCTCATCAAAAACGATATATTAATGCTCTCTCTCTCTCTCTCTCTCTCTCTCTCTCTCTCTCTCTCTCTCTCTCTCTCTCTCTCTCTCTCTCTCTCTCTCTCTCTCTCTCTCTCTCTCTCTCTCTCTCTCTCTCTCTCTCTCTCTCTCTCTCTCTCTCTCTCTTCCCTGCCACGCCTTTAACTTACAAAACTCTCCATGGACCAATTATTTACGACAAGTAGAGTTTGACGACAATCAAATGAAAGTGGATTGTGTTATTGATTTCACATTGTATTTATATACTATTGCCCTTCGGCGATCATGGTGTTTGGCTAATAATTAACATTAATTATCACACGGTATTCTAGATTTTGCGATATTTGTCAACAGCCAATTACGAACTCTCCTCGGCTCCCCAAATAATTAACGAGACTGTCACCACCAAGAAGCGACATGTTGCATCTCATATAATTAGGGATGCGGCCTCACCTATCAAATGACAGTTTACTGAGAGTATCAGTAGGTAGGACAGCATGTGTGGATTAAAGGGGAAACGGTTTAATTATTGGATGATATAATATTTGTATTTATTACTTTTTTAGTTTCTTCTCTAGACCTCCATCAAGCTTAAGAACACCTCCCCAAGATCGCCCCTGTAGATAAATTTGTAATTTTTCCGGTAGAAAAAAATTCTGGCCAAAGGCCGGTTACTCCTAACTTACAGGCTCGCTATCGCTCGCCAGGAAAAAATCGACACCTAAAGGTTTTGACATTGACAAATAAATGGGGTGAAATGTCTTAAAATCGCCAAAGTAATGGGCCAAACTTATTAAACTAATGTGGCTAAGCATGAGGGAGAAGGGGGGGGGGGTGGCCAGAAAAACCGACAATCCCCACTTAAGTGAATGCATAACTAATTTAAACTTGCCACTGCCGATTAAAGTTATGCCGCTTTTTGTTCTGCTTGACAAGATACATTTTCTCTGGACAGCCGCCAGCCAGGAGATTAAAACAAAAAAAATCCAATCTACATACTCGAAAACCTTAAACGATAATACCTTTGTTTTTTATTTAACTTTAGTTTGTGTTCTTCCACACACCGGTTGCAGTATGTATGTGGTTCATGACGGGCAGTATATTTCACTTTAGTTTGTGTTCTTCCACACACCGGTTGCAGTATGTATGTGGTTCATGACGGGCAGTATATTTCACTTTAGTTTGTGTTCTTCCACACACCGGTTGCAGTATGTATGTGGTTCATGACGGGCAGTATATTTCACTTTAGTTTGTGTTCTTCCACACACCGGTTGCAGTATGTATGTGGTTCATGACGGGCAGTATATTTCACTTTAGTTTGTGTTCTTCCACACACCGGTTGCAGTATGTATGTGGTTCATGACGGGCAGTATATTTAGGCTATCACCTCTTCTCTTTAGGGGATAGTACTTATTTGTTGGTCTATTGATTTGTTTATTAATTTGTTGTCTAGCTTCCTCGCTAAACCTCCATCAAGCTTAAAAGAACACACCCTCCCCTTTTATGTCCCCCTTTTAAAATTACAGGATCGCTATCGCTTACCAGGAAACAATCGACACCTAAATGGCAGGAAAGGTCTACAAAATTGATAAAAAGGGGCGAAAGATCTTAAAATCGCTATACTAATGAGGTGAACGTCTTAAAATCTCAATAATGAATGGGGCTTATGAGGGAGAAGGGGGTCCAGAAAAAAACTACCTCCCCCCCCTCCTAAAATGTCAACAGGGGGCTTCGATCGAGAGTTGCCAAGTTGTATCTGAAATATTGACGCGGCACCCACGGAAAGCCGGTGGAGATAAACTCTGAAAACACAAGAAAAAGGGAGTATAATTGTTGTGCCACTTTAATGGAAGTCTTTAAACATGTGTCCCCCGGTAAAAGTTAGTGGAGTTGAGAAAATAATATCAGGGGGGAAAGAAAAATGAAGATCGAGAAATAGAGAGAGCATTATTTCCAACACCAGGGTAGCGTTTCAATTAGCTAAAAGCAAAATTGTATGAACATTGCGACTGGTTCCTCCAGTTATATATTATGAGTGGGCTAGAGACTTTTGTACAATTATTATGGCTTGCGAGTGTACATTACCGTTAGATCAATGCAAAGTATACAATTACAAAATATAATAGCTTGAGTTTTCAGATCGTCCAAAGCAGTCTTTAACCCTTCCAGTTCCGGTACCGTCCTTTTAACTTTGTTATGACTACTGTTAGACGATTTTATTCAGTTTACAAAGTGCCTCCAGCAATTATCAGGATCGAACTCTCTCACTTAACCCATTTTACTACCACAGTTCCTTCTATAATTGCACAAAATCGTCTAAATATTGCTAGAATATAATTAAAAAGACGTCGCCCGTACAGAATGGGTTAACACAATTGTGACACGTAGAATCTTATTAACCTCTTCTGTACCGGCGACGTCTTTTGTATTTTATTCTAGCTATATTTATATGATTTTGTGCAGCTTAAGAAGGATGTGTGGTCGTAAAAAGGGCTAATCAGGAGTGTTTGAAACCTGGTAATTGTAGGAAGCCCTTCTAAAACTGAATATAATCGTCTATATATAGCTAGAACAACATTTTGAAAGACGTCGCCGGTACAGAAGGGGTTAACAACCACAGAACATTTACTGGGAACAGAAAGTAATGTACAAAGCTGGCGCGACCGCATTTACTGGGAACAGAAAGTAATGCACAAAGCTGGCACGACCGCATTTACTGGGAACAGAAAGTAATGCACAAAGCTGGCGCGACCGCATTACTGGGAACAGAAAGTAATGCACAAAGCTGGCGCAACCGCATTACTGGGAACAGAAAGTAATGCACAAAGCTGGCGCGACCGCATTACTGGGAACAGAAAGTAATGCACAAAGCTGGCGCGACCGCATTACTGGGAACAGAAAGTAATGCACAAAGCTGGCGCGACCGCATTACTGGGAACAGAAAGTAATGCACAAAGCTGGCGCGACCGCATTACTGGGAACAGAAAGTAATGCACAAAGCTGGCGCGACCGCATTTCCCAGGTTTAAGGGGAGATTTGTTTTGTTTTGTTTTTCTGGACCCCGCGCCCCTACTCTCTCATGCTTAGCCCCATTAGTTTTGAGATTTTAAGACGTTCTTCCCCATTAGTTTGGCAATTTTATAACTTCTTGTGCCATTTAAGTGTCTTGGTTTTTTTCCTGGCAAGCGATAGTGAGCCTGTATTCGAAAGCCGGGTCATTTCACTACCGAAAAATGTACACATTTATCTCGAAGAAGGGTTTTGGGGGTATCTTTCAAGCTTGGTGAAGATCTCGGGAGGAAACTAAAAACGTACATAAACAAATTAATAAATTCACGATAATCACCCCACCATGAGTGTTAGGAGGCATGCAGTGTAGGTCAGTCATCAAGTTGCTAGCCAGAGTTCGCCTCGCATTCACAGTTTTGCCTCAGTACATTTGCTTTATTGTCTCGGGAAATATCCGGGCCCAATTCAGGAAAATTAATTGCTCTCACTAAGAACGGCGCTATTCAATATCAGAAAACGTGCAAAGGAAAACGTGATGTTGTTTTCAGCTCTCGCTCTCCCATCTTTGGTGCCAGCGAATGCACAGGCTTTTTTATTAATTATTATTATTATTGTTATTATTATTATTATTTGTATTATTAGTATTATTTGTTTTGGGATGGAGGGGGCTGTGACCCCTCAGTAGTCTCATACATACAAGTGGTTGGTGCACATAATTGTAATACTCAGGGTGGCAAAGGGAAGTAGAGTCCATTCTGTTTAGTCTTTGTTATTGTATAATTACAATATTTGCATATTATGCAATATTTGCATATTATGCAAAGATAGAAATATGGTTTGTAGTTCAAATTATGTCTTTGGAAGTGATCAAATGACCAACACAATGCTATTTGATATTAAGCCCTTCTGTACCGGTGATGTTAATTTAACAATATTCTTGGTACATTTAGACGATAAGCAATTAACAGACTTCGAACTATCACACTTAACCCTTTTTACTACCATGGATCCTTCTTAAACTGAATGAAATCGTCTAAATATAGCGAAACTATAATTAAAAAGACGTCGCCGGTAAAGAAGGGGTTAATTGTCCTGTATTCCTGCTCATAGTAATTCCAGTCTTCAAACAACATTGCTCGGGTTTGGCATTGTTCTGGACTATATATGTGATTTACGGAGGGGGCAGAGATTTGGTAGCTATTACAGAGGCGCGGGGGAGGGATGGGGGGGGGGAATATTTTAAACTCGGGATCAAAAGTTAATTAATATTCTTCGTGAGAAATAGTATACATTTTACAAATCAACGCAGTAACTTGGTAATCTTAAGGGTTAACATAAGGCGTAGCAATCAAAGCGTGATTGGAAATACTTGAGACATGACGCGATAAAAGGTTTCATATTGGATGTCTGCGAGCATTTAATATCTAGCCGTACACACGGTAATGATGCATCTCGTCTGGTTGTTCCTCGACATACATACAACACAGCTCCAATTTGTTATTTAGCCATATCTACTGGTACCGATGAGCGCAGTGCCCTCTTGATCTTTAATAATTGGATGCATTCATATAATCATAATATAAGCAGTACATAATTGAACTAGGCTATATTAAGCTATAATAACTACCATAGGTATAACCATATAGATAAACAACTCATCTGTGTTGGGTCCAAGACACTGGGTGGGTTATGAGGGTTCAGACCTGCAAGGGACCGGATGTACGCCACTTGCTGTGATAATGTACACAGATGTATGCTGGCAGGATGTTTAAGGGGGAAGGGCATATTTTGGTATCGATTATTATTTATTTTATTTTTATTTATTTTTATTTTCTAGACCTTCATCAAACGTTTTAAAATCATCCCTAAGATCTCCCTTCTAGATATATTTGTAAATTTTTAGGTAGAAAAATGCACCGGCCCAAGGTCAATCTCTTCTTAATTAAAGGCTCGCTATGGCTCGCCTGGAAAAAATCAACACCTAAATGAAACGGAAAGTCTTTACATTTCCAAAGAAATGGATCGAAAGGTCTTAAAATCGCCAAACTAATGGGTCAAACGTCTTAAAATCTCAAAACTAATAGGGAACGCATGAGGGAGAAGGGGGGCCAGAATAAAACTACCATCTCTCTTTTAATAGCTAATAAAATGTAGTGTTAATCGACAATAATAAATACATGACTAAATTACAGACTACGCCAATATGATGACATTAAGTAGTAGTATTTAGTAGATCGTACATGATTGGATTACTCTATTTAGCGTATGTTACATTGCATCTTCAATATATATATATATATATATATATATATATATATATATATATATATATATATATATATATATGATTTATGTAATTGTATTTATTAAAGCTGATTTTCGTGGAGAGAGGAATGCTATGTATGCCCAGTCTCAACATAACATAACATACATAGATATAGCAATGTAGCATAAGAATAGATTTACCAAACAAAGAGAAAACATAATTATGAAGCAGATCCAAATGACAACCATCCATCTGACAATTAACCCCTTCAGCACCATGATCCTTGATTCTGGCGAAAAGTAAACGAATTTCTGCAGTTCAAGAAGGACCTATTGTATATTCAGGGGAGGTGTGGCGGAGTGGTCTTGCCACTGGACTGGTAATCCAATGGACCCGGGTTCGAATCCCAATATGTCAATGGGAAGATATTATTGGGATGGAATTTGTGCTGTACCTAGTATCAGTGCATTACCACAGCACACCGAAATGCCAAATAAATACCCTCATTGTTCCCTGATTAAATAGCATTGTATGAATATTCCCATATTCAAAAATATGCTACAGGGGGGCAATGCCTAGTGAGTTAATTGCTCAATAGGTGGCGTTCTGAGAGTGAGGGTCCGAGCCTGGAGGATGAGACTGTGAAGCATAGAGGCGGAGCAGCTTCAGAGATGGAATTGCTTCGAGCCGTGAAGCTTCACATGTCTCACTCCCTAGACTGGAGCAAGACCTCACGGGCCTCACCGTGTTCAGCGGTAGAGTGTAAAGGCTATCAGCCTATGCCCGAGAGGGAGTAGTTGGAATATAGAAAAAAAAAAAAAAAAATTGTTTATTCAGACGGTATATTGAGATCGTATTTACCCCTTTGAGTCCTAGAGGTAGACTGTAAACTAAAGAACATCATCTAATGGTAGCCAGAATATGATGGGAAATACTTCATAGTGCTAAATGGGTTAAGGAGAGGTTTTTGTTTCCTCCCTAGAACTCTGTCAAGCTTAAAACAAAATAATAACGCTAAGCCCCCCTGCGAGATGAATGTGTAAATTTTTCGGTAAAAAATTACCCGGCCGAAGACCGATTTCTCCAAAAATACAGGCTCTCTATCGCTCGCAAGGAAACAATGTACACCTATGTAAGTGGCACGATATATCTTAACATTGATATACATGGGGCGAAAGGTCTTAAAATCGCCAAACTATTGGAGCAAACCTCTTCAAGTCTCAAAACTAATGAGATTAAACATGTGGGAGAATTGTGTAAAGGAAAAAAAACGTAAGTTAAATACTCCCCTTTAAGGGGGGTGACCTGTTTTTGTTCTGTCCTTTTCTATCTTTTTCTCTTGCTTGTATCCATTTGGCCCCATTCAGCCTACTGTTTTAAGACGTTTATCCCCATCCAGGTGTCAATTTTTTACTGGTGAGCTGTAGCGAGCCAGCATATTTTTTATTTGTGTTTGACAGCAGGCTAAATTTGTACATTTTTCGATAGAAAAATGTCTCCGGCGAAGCCGTATTTCTTCATATAATGCTGGCTCGCTCTCGCTCGCCAAGAAGAAATCGACACCTAGATGGGGATAAACGTCTTAAAATAGTTGGCTGAATGGGGCCGAATGGATACAAGCCAGAGAAAGAGAGAAAAGGACAGAAACAACAAAAAGCCTCCCCCAATCTATCGTCGTGTAATGGTCCCCGGCGCGACACCCAACGAAGACTCCACGGCGACATCACAGAGAGGGAACTGGGGTGGAAATAATGACCCTTGTGGCACTCGGGGGTGTGGGGGGAGGGTGGCACTTGGGGGTGTTGGACCAAGGGGGGGGTATGGTAGCTTAGCCTCAGCATCAGAGGGCATAATCGTATCTTGTAAGCCTGTAAAGGCTCAGTTAGCATATAACATTCTTAAGGGGGTAGGGTATATTTTGTTTGTCTTTCTCTCTTTCTTTATATATATATACAGTGTATATATATATATATATATATATTATATATATGTATATTATTTTGTCCTCCTTAGACCTCCATCAAGCTTAATTAAAAGAAACAAGACCCCTCTTTTATATGAAGTCCTGGCGGAAGGCCGGTTCTTCCTAAAATTACAGGCTTGCTATCGTTCGCCAAGAAAATATCGACAACTAAATTACAGAAAAGGTCTTAATATTAAACAAAGAAATGGGACAAAAGGTCTTACAATCACCAAACTAGTGGAACGGATGTCTCAAAACTAATGCGGCTAAACATGAGGGGAAAGGAGGTCCAGAAAAACCCTATTACCCCCCTTAAGAAAAATCGCAGGTATACATAGGACTCGCTCTAACCATCTAGGTCCGTCGGGTTTGGGAGGGTTAAGGGGGATGGTTCGATTTTCCGGACCCCCTTCTCCTTCATGTTTAGCCCCATTACTTTTGTGATTTTTAGACGTTCGTTCCATTAGTTTGGCGATTTTAAGTTCTTTCCCCCAACTTCTTTGTCAATATATAGACATTTAGTGCCATTGTTCTTGGTCGACCGATAGCGAGCCTGTAATTCTATGTGGAATTGGCCTTCGGCGGGGATAACATCGACACCTAAATGGCACGAAAGGTCTAAATATTGACAAAGAAATGGGCGAAAGTCTTGACATTTGCAAACTAATGATGCTAAGCATGAAGGAGAAAGGGGTGTAGACAAAATACATATACTTCCCCTTAATGTTCAAAGTCTGAAGGGTATAGCCATCAATCAAACAAATCCCATGAACATGTCGTACACGTCTTGATTGGGCGTGTGTATATTAGCCCGTTATCACACTGATGGTCAACATTATTGGGAGTCGCGGTTCGTTATTATATTGATGGTGAAGGTAATTGGGAGACGCCGTTGGTTCCAGTCGCTTATTCGCTCAATTGTATTAGTGATGGTGGCAGCAATAATGGCACACAAGGGGGAACACTGATAATGGCACACTCCTCATTAGCCGATCGTGGCCGTCATTGTTGTAACACTGATGGTGGTGGTGATTGTGTTGATGATACAAGAGCTCTCGGAACACAGTATTAGGTCGGCCTCCATTAGTCCACTTCCATATGCTTTTAACCCTTTCATTGGACGAGTGTATGCAGTTTAAGATATGCCTGTGGAAGTCGTTTGGTTAACCCTTTCATTGGACGAGTGTATTCAGTTTAAGATATGCCTGTGGAAGTCGTTTGGTTAACCCTTTCATTGGACGAGTGTATGCAGTTTAAGATATGCCTGTGGAAGTCGTTTGGTTAACCCTTTCATTGGACGAGTGTATGCAGTTTAAGATATGCCTGTGGAAGTCGTTTGGTTAACCCTTTCATTGGGCGATTTTATGCAGTTTAAGATATGCCTGTGGAAGTCGTTTGGTTAATCCTTTCATTGGGCGATTGTATGCAGTTTAAGATATGCCTGTGGAAGTCGGTTGGTTAACCCTTTCATTGGGCGATTTTATGCAGTTTAAGATATGCCTGTGGAAGTCGTTTGGTTAATCCTTTCATTGGGCGATTGTATGCAGTTTAATTAAGATATGCCTGTGGAAGTCGGTTGGTTAACCCTTTCATTGGGCGATTGTATGCAGTTTAAGATATGCCTGTGGAAGTCGTTTGGTTAACCCTTTCATTGGGCGATTGTATGCAGTTTAAGATATGCCTGTGGAAGTCGTTTGGTTAACCCTTTCATTGGACGAGTGTATGCAGTTTAAGATATGCCTGTGGAAGTCGTTTGGTTAACCCTTTCATTGAACGAGTGTATGCAGTTTAAGATATGCCTGTGGAAGTCGTTTGGTTAACCCTTTCAGTACCGTCGCCGTCCTTTTATACTTTATACTGGCCATTAGACGATGGTTTTAATTTTACAAAGGGCCTCTAGTAAATAATCTCACCTAAAACCGTTTCACTACCACAGATCCTTCTTAAACTGCACAAAATCGTCAAAAGTTAGCTAGACTATAATTATACAAACGTCGTCGGTACAGAAGGGGTTAATGGAGATAGTGTGTTATCCTGTGATGCCTAGAGGTTAATTCAAAGCTTAGCATAATCGTCTAATCTGTATAAAACAAAAATGTTTCCATTGAATAAATACTTCCTGAATGTTGATCGTGAATAGCAGAAGTATGTCCGTGTTAACCCCTTCAGGATGTAACGCGCTTTATCAGTATAGTTTGGTTATCAGTAGACGATTTTATACAGCTTAGGAAGGATCTGTGGGAATTAAAATAGTACAGACTATCTCAATCAATCCTCTGGCTTTCATATACCGTTCCTAATCTGAATATAATTGTCTAATAATAGCCAGAAAACAGAAAATAAGTGCCTCATCGGTCCAAAGAGGGTTATTTCAAAGATGCGGCCTACCTTCAACATTGGTTATTTCGCCTATTAAAATACTGTGAACTTCCTTAACGGGGGGATTTTTTTTTTTTTTTTTTGCCCCCTTCTCTCTCATGTTTAGCCCATTAGTTTTCATATGTATAGACGTTCAGCATAGTAGTTGGCGAGTGTTCTTTCGACTCATTTCTTTGTCAATATTAAGACCTTTTGTGCCATTTAGGTGTTGATTTATATCCTGGCGAGCGATAGTGAGCCTGTAATTTTAAGAGGAACCGAAAAATATACTATGTTATCTTGACGGGGGTGTAGGGCGTG
Source organism: Paralithodes platypus (assembly GCA_032716605.1). Lineage (NCBI taxonomy): Eukaryota > Metazoa > Arthropoda > Malacostraca > Decapoda > Lithodidae > Paralithodes > Paralithodes platypus. The sequence continues at coordinate 40,983,029 of CM064573.1, read as the reverse complement.
TTTTTTAATCATGATGGATGTCTAGCGAGGAAACTTTAAAAAAAATATATAATAAATATATATACTGTATATATATAATTATATATAGTATATATACATACAGTATATATACAGTATATATATAGATAATAATATATACCATACACATGACCAAAGGTCCTTCCAGTATATTCCAGCTTGGTTCAGTTTTATTGAGGAGTATTATTGCCTTAACCCCTTCTGTACCGGCGACGTGTTTTGCATTATATTCTAGCTATATTTAGACGATTTGGTGTAGTATACGGAGCTGTTAGGGTAGTAAAATCAATTTTAAGTGAGATAGTTTGAAACCTGTTAATTGCTGGAGGCAATTTGTATACTAAATGAAATCGTCTAATAGTAGCCAAAATTAAATTAAAAGAACGGCACCGGTACTGAAAGGGCTAATTTGAGAGTAAAATGAAGCTGTGAGAGTGGAACAGAACTTCTGGTCGTTCCCGTTCAATAAACAAAAAATTTAAAAAATCAAAATAGGAAAAACAAAAATGAATGAATAATTTAAACGGAATCCAAGTCTATGTATGCAGTATGGTGTCTATGGAAACAATGGTTGACTGATCATTCCCTATAGACGGCGTTACATTAGTCGCTCGGGCATAGATAGAGATAAGTTCCACCTCTTTGCATAAGCAGTGGCGCCTCAATTAAGTTTATCGGTAGGGCCCAGATTATGGTCCTCTGTGATATATCAAAGACGTGTGTTTCTCGTTTGAAAGCTATTATAAGATAGAGTTGTTGTGGTGTAGGAAGTCCATTATAATTTTGTGAGTTATACAGAGATACACAAATACTCTGACCACACAAACTTTGTGGTCCGTACTAGGTAGTCCGGCCTTAATACTACAAGACAGAGACATTTTATAGTAGAAGAATAGGACAGCACAGTCGAAGGCTCTCTCCCCACCCTCCGGCTAAAATGCCGTACCGGAAAATAGGATGAAGTGTAACCTTATGGGCCAGGATATGCCCACAAGGACAGTTTGTATAGAGTAGGATGAAGTGTAACCTTATGGGCCAGGATATGCCCACAAGGACAGTTTGTATAGAATAGGATGAAGTGTAACCTTATGGGCCAGGATATGCCCACAAGGACAGTTTGTATAGAATATAGAAATCAATTGGTCTGAAAGGTAATTTACACTTCCCTACCGATTCATTAATATTAATCCATCTCCATCAGATGATCGTCCAGTCTCTTCTCAAACATATCAATTAAATTACTATCGACCGCCTCCTTGGTAAACTGTTCCACTCTTTGACCACACTGTACGTGGCGACATTGTGTGTGGCATCTAGGCATGTCCTCTTTATATTTAACTGATAAGATTTATTGGATGAGCTACATTGCGCGATAAAAAGCTTGTTTCCAATTGTACATTGTTGGAGCCATTATAGTAATCGTTAGTCATGGTTCACCCTATCTGTACCGGGGCCGTCCTTTTAACTATGTGCATGCTAATATTAAACGATTTTATTCAATTTAAAAAAGGCCTCAATCAATTGGCAGGTTTCGAACTACAGTATCTCATTTTACCCTTTTTACTACCACAGATCCTTCTTAAATGCACAACATCGCCTAAATATAGGTAGAATAAAATTAATAAGACGTCGCCGGTACAGTAGGGGTTAATGGGTGTTTTGTATTTATATCTTAGATCAATCAATATTCTCCACATTAAAGTGGTGCTTATCAGAGACATAAGTAAGCTAACGCATAGTATACTCACACACACGCACACCTACTAACGAAGCCCATAGTATTAATGCCACAACCACCATCACCATCACCACCAACAATAACAACCAACAACAATAACAACATGGGTGAGGGATGGTCCTTTCCGGAGTGAGGTTTGCCATCCTCTACCCTACCTTAGCCATCTATGTCTAGTGGTGCAAGCCCGTGGGCTGATGATCCCCTCCCCTGCTGCCCTTTCAGAGACCGATCTCATATCACCCTGGCCCCGTCGGGATCCCAAGCATCTGGAGCGGCTTCGATCAATCGAACTCGGGACTGCTCGGCCAGACAGTCTGGGGAACTATCACAACAAACACAAACACCAACAACAACAACAACACCAACCACCTCCAGTAACCACCCTATCAACAATTACGGCGTCTCACAGAACTAGGCCTTTGCTAAACCTGTAAAACCTGATACCTGAGGAGTTTAACTAGGTTATTCTGGCGAGAGGGACAATGAGAGGGGAGGCTTGAGGTGAAGACTAACGAAGGGTGCAAGATTACTCACTACCTTTTCTGTTTTCCCGGAGGTTTATATCCATCAATTATAAATGATGGAGGCTGCTGCTACGTTGTTCCTCCCTTGATCTTCAGAAATTATCATATTCAAAATAAGTAACAGGGTGTGCGAGATTACTCCTAACTAGTTTCCCCAAGGTTTGTGTCGCAATTATGAATGATGAAGGTTGCTTTATACAATGCTCCTTCCTGAAATTTAAGATTTTGGATTATTCCAGGGATTAACGGGAAGTGTGAGACTACTCCCAATCTTTTATTTAACAAAATTTACCAATACCAATTAAAACAAATATAGACTATGTTTATGATGGTCCTTCTTTGAACTTCAGATAATTTCCTTTTCCTATGACTAAGGGAGATTAGAAAATAACTCTCAGCCTTTTAATTTTCGAGATTGACATGTGTCTATTTAATGGGGGTCGGGTTTATTTTGTGGCCTAATTGTTTAATTATGTATATTTTGTTTAGTTTCCTGCTAAACCTCCATCAAGATTAAATAAACGCCCTCAAGATTCCCCTTCAAGATAAATTTGTAAATGTTTCAGTAGAAAAATTGCCCGGCCAAAGGCCGGTTCCTCCTAGAATTACAGGCTCGCTATCGTACGCCAGGAAAATGTCGACACCTACAGTAAATGACACAAAAGGTCTTAATACTAAGAAGGAAATGGGCGAAAGTCTTAACATATGAAAACTAATAGGGATAAACTTAAAGGAAAAAGGGGGTAGACAAATATATACAAATACTGAACCTTAAGATTTTAAATATATATAAATTCAGGTGGCTTTCGGGTAATATGCGTATGCAAAATATTTGTAAATAGTACAATTAATATTAATATTACGAACGCAACCTGTCAAGACTTTTAGACCAGGATTGTATTTTGTTTATAGTGCGCCGTATGATTTATATTATTCATATCATAATGATCGTCTACGTCAGAAATTACAAAGTTGTTAGCGGACAATAACGTGTAATAAAAGGTTGGCTCCGTGGACAATAGTGGTCATTTGTACGTCTGTTAAGGGCCCTATCAAAGACACCATCACTCTAGTCCACCACTCACCACGACCACCACACACACACTGAAAATCCGTAAAACTTTATGCTACGATAAATTCAGACCAAATCATTTTTTCAGAGCCATAAAATGAACGAGTAAGAGATGCTCCTTCACAAGTTCAGATGGTGGTGTGTACTGGCTAGAGAATACGACCCTCTAGAGGGAGATATGAAGGCAATATATGTTTGCTTTTCTGTGTTAATGAAGGATACAAAATGCAAAGCTGCCTGTAACAAGTGTCCCCCTCTCCAAGGTTGAAAGAGTGATAGAAAGCCAAAATCAAGGTACACTCACGCGTACTAAAAGTTGCTCAGGGGTGGGTCCTTCCTTCCCCTACTCCACCCTGGGCAGGTGGAAGGGGGGAGTGGGGTCCAAGTCTACCCCACCTTCCACCCCCAAACTATCCCCAACTCCCCCACCTTCCTTCTCTAGCTGGCAGTTAGTGATTAACGATGATTGTTCTCATGTATTACAAATTATTGTTAAACCATCATTGCACATGCTTATAATGGCCAACATTTTAATATATATTAGGAATTTATTAATGCAATATAGTGTATAATTGTATTATAAAAATGAGATTCTATACACAACGTGGGTTACAAGAATCTCGGCTGTAGTGGTCTCTCTCTCTCTCTCTCTCTATCTCTCTCTCTCTCTCTCTCTCTCTCTCTCTCTCTCTCTCTCTCTCTCTCTCATAACATGCAGACTACGAGGTCAGTTCATTCAAGTTTTTTTAAATATGTAATGGGTTTGATAATGTGTATCATAGCAAAA